>OX369256.1:15198979-15447081 GCA_947284805.1 Coleophora flavipennella | reverse complement strand
TTTGACATACCTTGTCGTGACGTCATAGTTTTGCAGCGTCATTTATGTACTCATTTTGTGATTTTGATGAATTAAAAATCGAAGACTTGATGGAAAACAAAACGAGTAAGGTTTTCCGAAGTTTCATAAGGAGGGCAATTTAGTGATCAAGAGTTCATAATTTATTTCTGATGCTGTCGTCATCCCTATCGTGCGAAAAAGATAGTCCAGAAAAACATCGAGTTATTTATTACTTAGTTAGGGGAGAGCTGGTTTCCGCTACCAGGCGGCCAATAACAAAGCCAATACGCCTTTTTTGAGTGGCTAGGTTCAGGTAGGTAGGTAGGTCACTGCAAATCCAGCTCCTCCAGAAACTCCAGTAGCAACTTCGGGTCGTTGACAATCTTGCGAGCGACCTCGGACCACCGAGGTGGGGTGGGTTTCTTACTTTCAAATTACTTAAACTTAGTGTTAAATAATAATTATGTTTTGAAATACAGTGAAAACTTTGTAAAACGACACTCGATATAACGATTGACTCTTTGAAACGTCAAAATTTTCTGGCCTCAATTGGTTATTTTGACGCTAATTTCTCTCTGTATAACGAAAACTCTCAATAACGTCACAAAATACCCGGTCCCTTGAGTATCGCTATATAGGGTGACTTTTAATTAGTTCTTGATAGCAAAGGATATGAATGTACTCGTGATTACAAACAACTTTCCCAAAGAAACTATTCAAATATGAAAAAAAAATTTTGGTCCTTGATACATTTTTGCCGATTTGATAACTTATTATGTATCGAGGGCGAAAATTTTTTTTTCATATTTCACATATAGTTTCTTTGGGAAAGTTGTTTGTAATCACGAGTACATTCATATCCTTTGCTATCAAGAACTAATTTGAGGTCACCCTATACTATTTAGTTTACACTGTATAAGAAAATACCTAAATCCTACGCTAAGACACACCCTGGACACTTCATGCAACGGGTCAGAAATGACATTTCAAAAAAGGAATGACGGAACAAACGAAATGGCGGCGAAATCCTATACATTCGACAGCCAAACTGTAACCAATCTGTATCAATCTGGGTGACGAGGAGGTGAGGTCGCAATGCAATCTAGAGATCGGCAGGGAGTGTCAGTAGTATGGATTCGCGGATTCTGGCTCACCCCTGGCCACTCCCCTCATGGGGGGCGCGATTCACGCCAGTAAAGATGCCCCTCCCCTAAAAAAAAAAAAAAAAAAAAAAAGTTTTTTTTTTTTTTTTGGTTTTGCCCCCCACTTAAACCGTTTGGCGCTAGTTTCAGAACGATCAGAGCACGCCTTTATACATTTATCTGCGCTGCTACAAGCCCCATTGTTATCGAGGCTCGACTATCTCTATTGTTCGCTCGACGTCTATTCATTTCGAGGATTCGGGTAACCTATTGTAATAGCAATGTTACCTGCTTTTGTGTTTTGAACCAATTGTGCTGCCTTCGATACTCGCTAAGGGCTATACTCGACTGTTCAAAAAGGAGGGTAATGTTTTTCGGGTGTATGTATGTCTGTTTCTTTGGATAAACCTGTAGCCTAAACGCTTCAATGATTTTGGAGTGCGAGGTGTCGTTAGGTTCGTCTTGATTCCCTGAGTGACATAGCTTGTGTTACCCAACTGTGCAAAAAGGAGGCTAATTTTTATGCATTTGGGTTTTTTATTTTAAATTAACCTAACCTGATTACTACTTTTCTTTGACAATTTATCATACACTCATGTAAAACCTTTTACCCGATTGTACAAAAAAGGAGGGTAATGTTTTTCGGGTGTATGTATGTCTGTTTCTTTGGATGAACCTGTAGCCTAAACGCTTTAATGATTTTGGAGTGCGAGGTGTCGTTAGGTTCGTCTTGATTCCCTGAGTGACATAGCTTGTTTTACCCGACTGTGCAAAAGGGAGGCTAATTTTTATGCAGTCGGGTTTTTTATTTTAAATTAACCTAACCTGATTACTACTTGCCTTTAACAATTTATCATACAACCTATTACCCGACTGTGTAAAAAGGAGGTCATTTTTATGTTATTACACCAGCAACCGATATGGTAAATTTAACCCTCCTTTTTTCGTAGTCGGGTAAGGAGTTTACTAGTATTTAAGCTTTCTATGAAATTCGTTGTGTGAAAGAAAGTTTTTTTCACATCAGGTGAACATAGTAATTTATTGTACCATAAATAAATGTATTCAAAAATAGTTTCATTGTTATCGGTGTCTTTCATTTCGCAGTTGGTCGATCAGTAGAAAGATGTCTCAATACCGATTGTGAACAGAGGGTACTATTGTATTTTTAAGTTATTCATCTTGTTTTCAATGAAATAGGAATCGGGAAGTTCTATAGCAAGCAATTTACAATGCTTTTATTGTTGCGCTTCTATTTAATTTCGCAGATGGCTGCTCACCAACAAATTCTGAATCTTTTGTGTCAAACGACGAAGGTGGTCCATTTTTGAATTATATTTTTGCGTTAATAGCGAACAGGTTGTAACATGTATGTTACAGCGCAGGTGTTGCGAAGATACACATTCCTTTGTTATTTTGTTTGATAGCTGCATATAAAAGCAAGTTCAGACAGTTTAATCTCATAATATTTTAGACAGTCCTCGACGAATCTAAGTGCGTGATCCATACGTGGTGTCTGTGATTTGTAATAAAATCTGTTGCAGTAATGGATGTAAGTATTACCCTTGATACAAGTAACTATAACGTGTGCCATTCATCATCATCTTATCAGCCACAAATCGTCCACTGCTGAACAAAGGCCTCCCCCAAGGATTTCCACGACGTCCGGTCCTGCGCTGCCCGCATCCATCGGCTTCCCGCGACCTTCACCAGGTCATCGGTCCACCGCGTGGGAGGCCTGCCTACGCTACGTTTTCCGGTGCGCGGTCGCCATTAACATACCTAATTTTCAATTCATTCGTGTTTTGCTTTGTTTACAAAAGTAATTTTGTTTTATGATAGGTGATATTTACAATGTAAGCTCTGCAATGGAAATTTCTATGAATTCATAAATCAATGTAGGTAGTTAGTCGCTCATTAAACTTATTGTGTCTTTGTTTTCTAAATGATACCTAATGTGTTATCTCTGCGCTATGAAACATATAACCAATTTGCTGTTTTTATTACAGGATAACGATTACACATTCAAAAATTACTATTTTCCGGCGACGGTATCCGATGAAGACGAAACAAAAGATATTATTATGAGGCCACAAAAAAACAAAGTGAAAAGGACAAACAATATTGACATATTCTTTGAGAAACCCAAAAAGAAGAAGAAAGCGATACCAAAATCTTCATGCGTAGCACATACATGTAGTGACGGTTTGTCTTACATAGTTTCAAATGAAGGTGAATCAGCAAAGGCGACTCACTTCATTAAAATTGAAATATATGATATGGATAAAATTCGTGACCTCGCACCGACTGACTACTGGAAGAACGTTGATGTACGTCTTAAATATTACGTGCAATCGGACGACGATAAACATTTTCAAAGCACGCAAGAACTTATATTCAACGTCACTAAAGAACTTGCCTCAACTCTGAATTGTTCCAAGTATTGCATTGAAAGCAAGCAAACCGAAAAATAATAAGACGCGCTGTTTGTGACATTCGTAGCAAATAATTTAGTATAAGTCATTTTTTTGCATCGTATTCCATTCAAGCCCCCCGGAGAATCACCACGGACAGAGCCCCACAGCGAGGACAAATAAAAAGGACTCGACAGCGCAGCGTTCATTGCATATTTGATCGTTCACCAACATGGAGTCCAATCTTACTAACTCCCAAATTAACGCAGCATACGAAGATGCCTTACTGTACGAAAGTGTGGAAATTCTGGAGGAACAACTCTGCATCAACAATGAAAATATTGCGCAGGAGTTTATGACAAATCAAAATATTTACTCGAGGAGTATATCACCATGCATGTGTTATCAATTGTCATCTTTGCGAAGAAGTACAGAAGGAGATGAAGAGTACATCCCAACATATGCAACATCATCGTGGGAAAGCACAGAGGACACTTTTGCAACATATTCAGGGAGGATCATAGAAGAAGATGAAGAAGACATCGTAACATCTCCATCCATATATTCATCCTTATCACCGTCATTATATTCACCTAATTAAATACCTAATGTATATTATTTTAATAAATGCTTCTTTTATTGAACGGTTTTGTCTTTAATTTTTATCAATTATTATAAATAAGGATAGCTTTTGTTCAAAATGAAACCATTTTATTTGTTAATTCAAAGTACGCATTTTATTTTAAAAACCTATTAACTAAAATCATCAGTGACATTCCCTAGATCTAAAATTAATATAAACTAATTAACAATGTGCTATAAGTGAAGTTAAAGTAATAATTAATTATTTTGACATCATACAAACATTAGTTAGTATTTTTTTTGTTTCAATCATTTCACACATATTAATCAGAAAAAATACTCAAAAACATTTCTCTTACAACAAAATCATTAAAAAATGTATCTTCTGTAAATATGCTCACAAAATCATGCATAGAGATACCCTTAGATCTATAATAAACATAAACTAAACAATAATAACCGCAAACTGAGGTCAAATAGTTTTGAACAACTTTTACATTATAAAAAAAATGCTTAGTATTTCTTTTCAAAAACGTTTCATGATATTTCGTGGGCTTGCGACCAAATGAGTCAAAATATTCTCCAATGCCTTTTGAATTTATATAGATAGCTACCCAATGTGATCCAGGTTTGTTATCAGGATCCAAATTGCTGATAAAACATATTGGTAAGGAGACACACAATGGTAAACGATTAGCAGCAAAGACGTTAAATTCATTTTTTGGGTTGATTTTGCTCATAAATTCTTGTATTTCTTCAGTATTCATTTTTACATGCGGAAGGAGTTTTAACAGCTATGCATTGAAGAATAATATTGCCCTCCAAAAATGTCTTGCGTTTTATAGGTTTCTAATTTTACTTGATTTAGCTGCTATAATCAATAGAAACTTCCCTATTTTTATTAATTTCCATAATGTTATCGAACTCGGCATATATTATACAGTTAATTGTGTTTGTAAGAGCTGCATCAAAGCGAACCTCTAATCGAACACTACCATGCTTTATCAAACTCCAGTGCGAACTAGAATTAGCGCACAAGTCGGGAGTCATATCGAAAGCTAGCAAACAGTATCCATTAGCAAAATCTTCTTTTGATATTGCATTCCCATCATTTAGAAAGTGAATACCTATCCCAGAGAACAGGGTATGATAAGCGCTGGTGTAAACAGAGTCACCAAAAGATGGTTGTAATGTCTTAGATGGTACTTGCTGTCCATCCACATACAAGCTAAATGAATTGAGGCCATGATTATCAAAATTGAAAGGATTCATGTTTAAGGTTCCATTAAATGCTGCATTTTTTACAAAACCTACAACACATCTTTTCGGTACCTGTCCAAGAAATACATTATCAAGTGTTTTACCTTGAACACCTGTTGGTATTGTTAAAACTTTAACTTCGGCACGAGTCAAAGGATATTTAGCAGTTGTAGTGGATAATACCTTTTCGTGCGCTAACAAAACTGACGGATTGATCCTAACCTTACGAACTATGAGAGCGGCGGAAGTAATATTCACTTTGAACTTTGAATCAGCAGTGGACATCAGGTTGAATGATTCTTTTGTACGCACGAGTTTTATCCGGATTTCTACACCATTAATTAAAAATTTTTCTTGGTTGAATACATCACCGTGTAAATGTCCAATCATTTCTATTGTTTTGCTTTCTTTTGCTAATTCCTGCCTTTTGTGGAAGCCGATGTTAGCGTCATCGCAATTATCCATTTTATTCGCTGTATCACTATACCATAACCCACATGTAAGGTGAGATGATTTAGCTGCTGGACCATAGTTAAGTAAGTTTTCTATGTATGCACGGTAAGCATATGTATTGTTTGGTGGGGAAACCAGTTTTTGATTCATATATATATCTAATTGACTAAACAGTGAATGCAACCAATTATTCACAGGTGCCACAACAGCACTTTCAGGAATATTACTTGTATCTTGTTTTAAAATTTTGGCTTTTACATGTATCATGGTATGAGATAAATCAATGTAATCATCACCACTCCCTGGTACTAAAAATTCAATGGGTCCTTCATCACTTAAAGAAGATATTGGATTGTAATGGATCCACAGTCCACTCTCTATACTTGTTTGTGTCGACGGTAAGGCGAAGAGGTCCAATTCTGATTTTACACATTCTGAAGAATTATGGTGTAAAAATGACATTTTTTAAAATGTAAATATGTCGTCAGCTCGATGTTTTTGTGTTTTTCTTACTCCCTTTCGTCGTGATGTCTTCAAGCGACTGATTAACTTCTTACTTGGTCTCTTTATTTTATAACCCGAGCCAGACATAACAGAATCCATTTTATTATCTGCTTTACGTTTCAAATTACTAGTAGCTGTCTTAAAACGTGTTTTGATACTGTCATCAAGATCACGTGCATTAACAACATCAGATAAAAGACCTACACCTGCATTTAGTGCTTCTTTCCCAACAGCTTTAGCACCTCCCGCTAGTAACGGAAGCACTGATCTAAATAGACCTCCTAAAAAACTTCCAATGCCATGACCGCGTTGATGATTAGCCCCTCTATATACAATACCAATGCCTGACCCGGCTTGGTGTGAGTAATAATGCTCATAAGGACACCCCATTTTGATTAATTTATTCGCTTGAAATGTAGTTTAATACAAGCAGTCCCAAACTGAAATGGAACTTTTTGTCCTGTACTCGTTCTTATATCTATTTCTATTACATCAAACTCTCTTCGTAGAACGGGTACATAATGTGCTGGAGAAAAAACATTCATCTTATAAGCACCATAGACATATTTTGTAGGATCCATTGGAACGATCCTAAGTAAGGGTGTCATCACATCGCCAACTATTTGTGGTTGAATGATATCACAATAGATCAACATCTGTGATGGTAAACCTAATGATATGTCAACCGGGTACTTTCCCATTACGTTGATAAAATTTTGTTTTGGTTCAAAACCCAGTTGTAAACTTAATTTTGTGGAAGTACTTATCGATAAAATGTTATCATTTAAACTTGTAGCCTTAACTCGTTTCGCTATTCCATCATAGCTAAATTCAACATCCCCTTTTATTAAAGGATTGTTATTTAATTCATTTAAAACATGCTCAATACTTTCATAGTTTTTTGCGGGAATGTGTGTAATAAACTCTACAGGCAACTCTAAAGATTCGCCGTCTAATTTCTGCATTTTTTTTACATGAACAATATTCTCAGGCTCTTGTACATTTAATATATTACAAGGAAAATGGAATTCAACCATTCCAACATCCCATTCCCCCTCCAATTTTACTGATTTAGGTAATTTAGTATAAAAACTTGATGTAGTGTTTTCAGGAAAGTATGTCATTGAACTATTACTTAACAGTGTTATATAGAAACTTTCTCCGTTCATAATTGTTCAAGTCTTGATGCTGGTATCCAACTATTAAACTTCTTAGGATAACCTTTCCACTTGACCAGCAGTTCCTTTCTGAGACCAGAATGCCTAGACTTCAGAATTTTATCAATTTTATATTTATTGGTGGGGTTGTAACTAACCTTTTGTAATTCTTTGCCATAAAAAGTTCCTATGATGGGTTCATTTTTTAGATCCTTTAGAGTATAAACTGTATGGGGACTTCTATCAATAACTGTAGCCACTACAAATATCTCATCACTCCAGTTGGTTTCATAACCCTTTTGAAATATGTGTTTATATTTAGTTATTCTTACAAAGTCCCCTACTTGAAACTGAGGTGTTCTCAGTTTAAATGTGCTGTCTTTCCTTCTATCATATAAATTACACCAAACAGTCATAATATTGTTAGAATTTACATCACATGGGCGCATTTTAATACTTGAATGATAGCTGTGATTATAAGAAAACAGTAAATCTTGTAAAATATCAATATATCTGTATGTATTTCTATGTGTAAAAAACCTCCACATTTTCATTTTGAGAGTTCTCTGAAATCTTTCCACTATACTAGCTTTAATATCAGGGTTGTTGGTAGTATAATAATTCACATTTTTACTTTGAAAATAACTCCTTACTTCTTTTGATACAAATTCAGTTCCTTTATCAGACTGTATATGTATTGGTGTAGCTTTCGCTTCTGTAAATATACTATCAAAACAACTTCTAGTACTTTGTGAATCTTTTCTTTTCATAGGTCTAGCAAAAGCATATTTGCTAAATACATCAATAACACAAAGTATGTATTTGTAACCATCATTATATTGAGAATAAGAACGCATGTCAGTAAGATCTGCTTGCCATAGTTGGTTAAAATTAGATAAAAGGTATTTGTTTCTTTTAAACTTCTTATGAACCGGTTTATGCAATGTATAAGTCTCTTGCGATCGCAGCCAGTCTTGAACTTGTTTCTTATTCATGTGACCCTTCATGGCTTCTGAAAGCTTATTGACGCTGCTGTAGCCGGCAGGTTGAGAAACATCATAATAAATCTCATTGATATTTAGTAAGGTGTCCATCTTTCCCAAGCAATTTTTCTAGCAGCGGGTTTACGTTTTGAAGATAGTTCTTTATATGTTGCAGACTTCGGTGTTTCTTTAAAATCTTGTATATATAGCTTGTTCATATGTTCTCGTAAATCCGGATTACCAATACAATGTAAAGGCACACTTATTTCTACCAATGCTTTACAAAACTCATCTCTTCCTATTGGGGTCGGACGTTTTAATTTTCTTAGAGTATCATGAAATAAATCTATGATATTACTATTAGGAATCGGTTTATTGTGTAAATAAACCAAGCCTTTATCATCCCAACGTATTATTTCACTGTTGTCAATTAAAGAGTTTAACAAAACCTCACCTTTCTTCTTAAAACTTTTTGGGATCAATCGCATTAAATGAGAGTGAGTGTATGTAGAATTTTTATTGAACACTTCTTCTTTCAATGGTTCTTCTTTAACTAATAAATCTGTTTGCACAGCTGCATCATCTTTTATTGTATTTCTAGTATTACCATTCTCTTCCTCTGTAATTATTGGTAATTTCAATGGGTGTTTTTTTGCTTCACTAAAATGCAAATATCTCTGAAGTGTTTGAAGGTATAAAGCCCATTTTTCACGATCTTCTAATTTACTTTTCATTATATTTCGCATCTCTTTATCTAATCGAGATAATGTATCCTCACTTGCGTTCTCTTTTTGTTTGAGTCTTTCCACTACACTAGGTTCAATTAATATCATTTTTTTGGTGTTTTCCATTTTCAATTTATAAAACAGCACCCAACAAACTACTGAGGACAGCCCCTAATATAATTGGTAAAAATGCACCACCCTTCTGTATGATGATACGTTTTCTCAATGTTTTTTTTCCTCTTGACACTATTTTTCTTAATATATTTTTGTGTTTTTTTAACTTGGTCTTATCCTGGCTCTTCAGTGGTACTTTACCCTTTAATACGTTGAAAATACACTCGCTTATGCAATTTATTTCTTCCTCACCGCATGATTTTAATAATGCATCTCGATGCTTAGCTTTAAGTGTGAGTAATGCTTTCAGAAAATCTTTATGTGTCCTTACTCTTCCACTCATTATCATCAACTGAATAAATGATATTTATACTAGGTGCTTATATAAAAAAGTAAAATGTTTATCTTTTCACACATTACATAGAACTGAGCTAAATGTCATGATGTGTACTATATTTATATCCTTTTTTAGGTACATATACCCAACAATATTCATCAATAGGAAATATTTTAGTTTTGAAACGATACATGTCAAATGTGTTTTGTTTAAGATCAATCATTAGATATCCATGAGCTTCTGTAGTTGCATCCTTATAAGCTTCTTCAATGAATTTCGGACAATCCGGATATACTTGTCGTGCTAAGTATCGTATCTGAGTTCTATCTCTTGGATTTTTAAAATATATTATATAGTTAGAATTTAAAGAAATATCTCGTTGTCCTTTACCCTGATGAAATAAATTTTGTGTAATATAAAATACGCTTAAGTTCCTGTGATGACTTCCCTTTGTAAAAATATCAACAATACGACCATCTGATTCTCTCATAAGATCATCAATAATAAGAAGCTTAGGATGTTTCCCATCGAACATGTTTAGGTCTGGAATACCTTGATTGTAATTAACGTTTTCTAAATTGTACAAAGGTTGCATCTCATCGTAACACCATATTACTTCTGCAAATTCTACATCACATAAATCCTTGCAAAATTTCAGAAAATTCGTTACAAAATTAGATTTTCCACAACCACTAGGTCCTGCAACTATAGTTGTAAATGGATGATAAAAGTGAATCATTGTAATAACTTGCGTGCGTCTTTAAGAACTACCAAAATGAGAGTGATATTTACTAACGCTAAAACCTTATTTTTAATGACTAACCTAATTTAGAATTGCTGTTAAGATCAGTGTAGGTGCATTGATAACGATCAAGAAAAACAAACCGTTGAATAATTTAAAATGTTTTATTTCAATGAAAAACTTACGCTTGGGCTTACTCTTAGGATTATATTATAATATTCAAGGGACACAATAAAATTAAAATAAGCTTTAAACACTAATAATATTTTTTGTAATGTATTGTATCCGCAACAAACATTCCTGTGACAACTGTGAAGTCAGAGCTCTTGTTTGCAATGGAACTTTGCTTTGAAATCATCCCTCTAGGATAATAGGTAATAATACAAATAAAAACTTACAATAGAAACTATGTTGAGATTTCTTTATACAAAATATTCATTCTCGATAAGTTTAAACTGTAGTTAAATCAAATTAAATAATCTATTATTTATCATAATTTTAACTTAGCTTTTTTATCAGTAAGTAATTAGCTTTATTATCAGTAACTTAAAAGTAAATCACATAACTAAATATGAAAATTTTACACAGTATTTATAAAAAGAGACATGCCTATCTTACATTTAAAAGCAATATTAAGGAACTGCTAAGTACAAATATGGCAGAGGACAAGTAAAAATATTAACTTATAGGATTACATTTAAAATATGCAAATGAGAAATAAGTACAAAAAAACATGTTAGGATTGAATGTTCCGTACTTTATAATGTCCCCATGCTAGGGTATCGGTTGAATTTGATAATAAGAACCTTTTGCTGTCATTATGTGATAACGAGACTTTATTTATTTTTTGTGTATAAATAGTATGTTTTAATGAGCGGAATCGCAACATTGTACTAATTTTATCTGTTTTACGAAGTAAACATTTTTTGTAATCATCTAAGTTGAATCTTTGAGTAACACATTTATTAACTCCCTTAGCTTTTGCAGTAAACTTGTTTTGAACATCCATCGCATACATTTTTGCACGTAAACCAACAAACTCTTTGAAAATTTTTCCATTGTTCTCATCTTTGAAAAACCCAAGTTTCTTTTTGTTAATTAATGGGAAACCAAACTCATTATTGGGGGAGTAGTCTGATGTATCGAAATGAGTTTCTAAATCATCTTTTATGTCAGAATAGAAATTTTCTGTGAAAACTTGATAGATCAAGCTATCCGTATCAGTGTATAACAGCTTCAGGTTGTCTTTAAATTTGTTTTTCATAAAATCGTAATGAAATTGGTACATTAAAGTTTTGGATATATCTAGTACACAAAATCCGAGATATATCGGTTTGTTGTATAAAACTTTTGTTTTGTTTAACTGAACCGCGACTAAATTTTCTGAAAATATTGCTAAGCTATGAAATTCTGGTTTAGCTATTAATGATTTTGCACCCTGAACCTTCCCACGATCACCCCATTGATCAACTAATTTAACATTTACTCTTTTTTCTATGTTTTCCATAGTTTTACCAAATACTGAGTTATTCATGAGTTTAAAAAAATCTTTTTCAAACTCTGTAGAGGACATGGACCGCTTTTGTGTATTTAAATCGATATATTTTTTTAACCATGCACTTTGACTGAACTTTAAGATTCTGTGAACTTTATTTAAGCGCATACCTTTTTCTAAACATTGTTTTAAGTTTCGGTAATGTATTACATATTTTTCTTTGTTGAATAAATTAGGTATCAATTTTTTTTGTTTGTCATTGATACATATATTTTCAGGACAAAATGGCAAGTCAGAATGTGAATCATGTAGATTTTCAGGGTATTCCAAATCAACTTCTAAAATAAAACCTTCGTCTGCATCGTCAGCAACATTAAAATTGGTATCAGAATCTACCCATTCAAAATTACCAGTGGGAAGGTGCTGAGACATAGACCAGCCATACAAATTATTGGAATCGTAATAAACTAGATAAGAAGATGGTAAATTACTATCGTAATCAGGCATGAATTTATTATTTGCTTTAGCATGTCGATTACTACATTGTGATATTCCACCTCTAATTCCTTTTTTAATGAAAGCAATCTTTTCAAAGTCTGTTAAGAGCTCTAGTCTTACTTTTGTAAAACTCAACATAGCATCCCAGCTTAATCCAGGAGCAGTGTAATAATGAGCAGGATCTAACTCATATGTCTTTAAACAAACATTTCGAAAATTTTCAAACACATCTGCAAGTATCAAAACATCGGTTTTTAAGTATAAGTCAGAATAATCCCCCATATTTTTACATTTGAAGTGATTCCAAACATCTTTTGCATGAGCGTAATCATTTTCAGTTACATGTTTGTCATTTAAAGAATTATAGAACTTTTCAGGGGGTGGCAGTGATTTCATATTAAGAGAGTCATGCGAGGTCATAAATTCATATGGATAAACACCTTTGCGAATCAATCTTTTAAAATCATCTTCGTTTGGAAAGTTCAAACTCATCTCTCTAAACTCTTCAGGTTTTAAGTTTTGCGCTAATTTTTCAAGACTACTTGACATAAATTTAAAAGAATCTAGAAATCTCAATTTCATTGTGTGATTATTAATTTTTAGTTGTTTGGAAAACGAGATGTACCTCTCTTTGTTTTGAGGAATTACTTCTATCTCACCTTCTTCAAAATTAAGTGCATGTACTAAGAAATGCGCATCGTAATTACTAAGATTGTGGAAAAATACAGGAACAAAGTTTCCTGTTCTATACTTCTCCGCACATAATGAATGAGCGACACCTGCATAGTGACCTGTGTACCAGTCATGGTCAATTATAAAGTCATTTAATAATTCTTTTTTACAAATATAGCAGACTTTGCTTTGAGCTATACATGTTTCATTCTCTGTAGTTAATGGAGAAGGAGATTTTTTAAATGTTCTCTTTTTACATATTTCTTGTAAATCATCTTTCAACAATGTCATGAATTTTTTAGAACAGTCCTTGCCTTTGTAAGTTCTGTACTTTGAAAGCTTATCATCAAATGAACATTTAATATAATATCCAAAACTATACACTTCATGTTTTTGTACATTTGTAGTTGATGATTTGTTTGGATCTGTCTCACATCCTTCAATTGGATTTAACAATGCTTCGAAGTCAGCATAAACTACAAAAGGTACTCTGAGTTGTCTCTCATATTTATCAAATTCTATCTGATTTCCTGGGACAGACTCTCTAAACCAGTTCATCCTATAACGTTTGTCCGATGGTAAATCTACACGAACATGTGCACAGTCATGTTGCTGGTGTTTTTGTAGCTGATCAGCAGATGAAAAGTGTAATAAGCAACCATCACAAATATGCATTGCAATGTGACGTGATGAAATTTGTTTGCTAACCAAGCGTGAAAGATTTTTGATGTAACAATAATGACTTTTATTATTGTGTGAAATATATAATAAATTTACATGTGTCGACTTTCGAGATTTTGTGAAATGCAATGGACCGGTAACTTTATGACTTTTACTTTCAGAATCATATTCCAAACCAAAAACATTAATGCTCAAGTCATTTAACCTTTCAAACTTGTGAATATCTTTAATTTTCACTGGGAAAGGTATATCATCGAAATTTAGTTTATTTTTATGTTGTAAATATGAAGTAACTCTGTCTGAATTTTTATCAGTAGGATACAGCGCTGACAACACGGACCATAAAAAGCATTGATGATCCTTATTTTTTACATTTATGACAGCCTTTTTAAGTTTTATATCATGTGGTAAGTCAATGTATGAAGATCCATGTAGAGGATCAAACTTATTAACATTCATATCCAAATGCTTTATTTTTCTCAAACTCCACCCGCTATCTTTACATTCAAAATTACTAACTTTGTTTGAAATTTCCTCTGCTAGTGATAAAAATGTAATGCTAATATTATCTCCTTGACAGAAAACATAATTAAAAGTTTGAAAGTCAAATGTGTTTTCTAAATCCTTTGTTTCTTGAACAAAATCTGCTCTTAATATAAAATTTACTTTTATTACCACGTGTTCTTTAATACAGCGATCTAATAGTATAAATATTGTGTCTTTAATATTTTTCATAAACAACTCTGGTGTCTGAAATTCCAATGCAGGGGTAGGATTATCATTTGAAACTCTGTAAGTCAAAATTCTATTTCCGAAAGCAGATTCAATCTTTTGAACGTTTGGTAATTCTTCGTGTGAGCTAACTAAGTTATTTTTGTGTTGATTACTCTTTAAGTGACTCGATAAAAATCTTTTAGAAACAACTATTTTACACACGGAACATTCAATCTCATCATTATTTTTTGTACTTACATTTATTTCTATATTTTGAGGTGAAGACGATGGGGCATTTGACGACGAAACAGCTAGATGATCCAAACGTGGTTCCTTGCTGGTCGAGGCACCCTCATTGATGCTGGTCGAGGCACCCTCATTGATGAGTTTTCTTTTTAATGCACGTCCATCACCAACTTGATTATTTGAGCTATAACAAAAAGAAAAGAAATATATTTTTTTGAAAATTTAAGTAATTAGGAAGGTAGGGGCATATAAAAATACACTAACAATTAACTGATTTTTACATTGTTCACAATAAGCTTGCATTGGTAAAACTCCATCTATTTGATCCAAATTATCATCTAGGTTTCTATTTAATGTTAAGTGTCCTGAACATGGTGTAAAAAATGGTTTAAAAGTCAAGTCATCAAGCATCGTCTGAGGTAATTTCGAGCTTATGTACCACAAACGAATATAACGGTGAAATCTTTGTAATATATCAGATTTATTGAAAAGACTTATTTCATCACTTGTTAATTCAATCATTTTTAAAAGGAAACGAAACTCGCCACCGCTATGGAAGAAAAACCAAAAAATATTGACTAATGTTTAAGGTTACTTCCATAATATATGTTAACACACACCCACACGCACACACACACATATACACACACACACACACACACACACACACACACACACACACATCAAAAATTTGCTGGTTCCTTCAATTTGAAATTTCTTATTGACATTATCCAAAAATGGAGATCAAAAGGCTATCATAGAATAACTTCAGGGATTCATTAAAAATTGAAAACCCGACTTGGTAAAAACAACCCCACTTTTAAGCCAGTCGGTTAAAAAATTATCCTATTTCACTCACGGGATCAACACGAATCTAACAATACCCCATACGTTAAAATCCTCCAAGCCGTTCAGGCTGTAACAGTGAACATAAAAATCTACATACATACACTCGAAAAACATAACCATCCTTTTGAGGCAGTCGGGTTGAACATCTACATACACTCGAAAAACATAACCATCCTTTTGAGGCAGTCGGGTTGAACATCTACATACACTCGAAAAACATAACCATCCTTTTGAGGCAGTCGGGTTGAACATCTACATACATACACTCGAAAAACATAACCATCCTTTTGAGGCAGTCGGGTTGAACATCTACATACATACACTCGAAAAACATAACCATCCTTTTGAGGCAGTCGGGTTGAAAATCTACATACATACACTCGAAAAACATAACCATGCTTTTGAGGCAGTCGGGTTGAAAATCTACATACATACACTCGAAAAACATAACCATCCTTTTGAGACAGTCGGGTTTAAAATAAAAATCTACATACATACACTCGAAAAACATAACCATCCTTTTGAGGCAGTCGGGTTGAAAATCTACATACATACACTCGAAAAACATAACCATCCTTTTGAGGCAGTCGGGTTTAAAATAAAAATCTACATACATACACTCGAAAAACATAACCATCCTTTTGAGGCAGTCGGGTTGAAAATAAAAATCTACATACATACACTCGAAAAACATAACCATCCTTTTGAGACAGTCGAGTAAAAATAATACGTGGGAAAAACATAACTACCGCAGGAAATATTCTTCAGACAAAGCTTCGCTTTTGTCTAAGAAATACAAACAGCCATTTAAAAGTAATTCTAAAGACAACTTATTCTTTGTTGAATTGCGTTGTGTTTAAACTTTATAAAAGGCATTCATAGCAAAATAATAATCGTGGGAAGATGTACCGAGCATGGGAAAAATTTGACTAGCCTGAGAAATAAGCACCGTGGGAAAATGTACCGAGCATGGGAAAAATTTGACTAGCCTGAGTAAAATAAGAATAGTAAATAAATCAAATTACTTACAATTTGCACAGCTTCATAAACTCCTGCGCAATATTTTCATTGTTGATGCAGAGTTGTTCCTCCAGAATTTCCACACTTTCGTACAGTAAGGCATCTTCGTATGCTGCGTTAATTTGGGAGTTAGTAAGATTGGACTCCATGTTGGTGAACGATCAAATATGCAATGAACGCTGCGCTGTCGAGTCCTTTTTATTTGTCCTCGCTGTGGGGCTCTGTCCGTGGTGATTCTCCGGGGGGCTTGAATGGAATACGATGCAAAAAAATGACTTATACTAAATTATTTGCTACGAATGTCACAAACAGCGCGTCTTATTATTTTTCGGTTTGCTTGCTTTCAATGCAATACTTGGAACAATTCAGAGTTGAGGCAAGTTCTTTAGTGACGTTGAATATAAGTTCTTGCGTGCTTTGAAAATGTTTATCGTCGTCCGATTGCACGTAATATTTAAGACGTACATCAACGTTCTTCCAGTAGTCAGTCGGTGCGAGGTCACGAATTTTATCCATATCATATATTTCAATTTTAATGAAGTGAGTCGCCTTTGCTGATTCACCTTCATTTGAAACTATGTAAGACAAACCGTCACTACATGTATGTGCTACGCATGAAGATTTTGGTATCGCTTTCTTCTTCTTTTTGGGTTTCTCAAAGAATATGTCAATATTGTTTGTCCTTTTCACTTTGTTTTTTTGTGGCCTCATAATAATATCTTTTGTTTCGTCTTCATCGGATACCGTCGCCGGAAAATAGTAATTTTTGAATGTGTAATCGTTATCCTGTAATAAAAACAGCAAATTGGTTATATGTTTCATAGCGCAGAGATAACACATTAGGTATCATTTAGAAAACAAAGACACAATAAGTTTAATGAGCGACTAACTACCTACATTGATTTATGAATTCATAGAAATTTCCATTGCAGAGCTTACATTGTAAATATCACCTATCATAAAACAAAATTACTTTTGTAAACAAAGCAAAACACGAATGAATTGAAAATTAGGTATGTTAATGGCGACCGCGCACCGGAAAACGTAGCGTAGGCAGGCCTCCCACGCGGTGGACCGATGACCTGGTGAAGGTCGCGGGAAGCCGATGGATGCGGGCAGCGCAGGACCGGACGTCGTGGAAATCCTTGGGGGAGGCCTTTGTTCAGCAGTGGACGATTTGTGGCTGATAAGATGATGATGAATGGCACACGTTATAGTTACTTGTATCAAGGGTAATACTTACATCCATTACTGCAACAGATTTTATTACAAATCACAGACACCACGTATGGATCACGCACTTAGATTCGTCGAGGACTGTCTAAAATATTATGAGATTAAACTGTCTGAACTTGCTTTTATATGCAGCTATCAAACAAAATAACAAAGGAATGTGTATCTTCGCAACACCTGCGCTGTAACATACATGTTACAACCTGTTCGCTATTAACGCAAAAATATAATTCAAAAATGGACCACCTTCGTCGTTTGACACAAAAGATTCAGAATTTGTTGGTGAGCAGCCATCTGCGAAATTAAATAGAAGCGCAACAATAAAAGCATTGTAAATTGCTTGCTATAGAACTTCCCGATTCCTATTTCATTGAAAACAAGATGAATAACTTAAAAATACAATAGTACCCTCTGTTCACAATCGGTATTGAGACATCTTTCTACTGATCGACCAACTGCGAAATGAAAGACACCGATAACAATGAAACTATTTTTGAATACATTTATTTATGGTACAATAAATTACTATGTTCACCTGATGTGAAAAAAACTTTCTTTCACACAACGAATTTCATAGAAAGCTTAAATACTAGTAAACTCCTTACCCGACTACGAAAAAAGGAGGGTTAAATTTACCATATCGGTTGCTGGTGTAATAACATAAAAATGACCTCCTTTTTACACAGTCGGGTAATAGGTTGTATGATAAATTGTTAAAGGCAAGTAGTAATCAGGTTAGGTTAATTTAAAATAAAAAACCCGACTGCATAAAAATTAGCCTCCCTTTTGCACAGTCGGGTAAAACAAGCTATGTCACTCAGGGAATCAAGACGAACCTAACGACACCTCGCACTCCAAAATCATTAAAGCGTTTAGGCTACAGGTTCATCCAAAGAAACAGACATACATACACCCGAAAAACATTACCCTCCTTTTTTGTACAATCGGGTAAAAGGTTTTACATGAGTGTATGATAAATTGTCAAAGAAAAGTAGTAATCAGGTTAGGTTAATTTAAAATAAAAAACCCAAATGCATAAAAATTAGCCTCCTTTTTGCACAGTTGGGTAACACAAGCTATGTCACTCAGGGAATCAAGACGAACCTAACGACACCTCGCACTCCAAAATCATTGAAGCGTTTAGGCTACAGGTTTATCCAAAGAAACAGACATACATACACCCGAAAAACATTACCCTCCTTTTTGAACAGTCGAGTATAGCCCTTAGCGAGTATCGAAGGCAGCACAATTGGTTCAAAACACAAAAGCAGGTAACATTGCTATTACAATAGGTTACCCGAATCCTCGAAATGAATAGACGTCGAGCGAACAATAGAGATAGTCGAGCCTCGATAACAATGGGGCTTGTAGCAGCGCAGATAAATGTATAAAGGCGTGCTCTGATCGTTCTGAAACTAGCGCCAAACGGTTTAAGTGGGGGGCAAAACCAAAAAAAAAAAAAAAAACTTTTTTTTTTTTTTTTTTTTTTTTTAGGGGAGGGGCATCTTTACTGGCGTGAATCGCGCCCCCCATGAGGGGAGTGGCCAGGGGTGAGCCAGAATCCGCGAATCCATACTACTTACGTGATATTTAGCTTCAATAACGACAGTTTTCCTGATGAGTGCATTGTCAATGAATCGCAACAAATAGATTAATTATGCTTAAATGATGTTTTAGGCATATTAAAGTTCATCTTTTGACTAAAAACCGGCCAAGTGCGAGTTGGACTAGCGCATTGAGGGTTCCGTACCATCACATCTTTCCATATAATATATATATATGAGTAGTAAAAACATTACCTATTCATGTCAAATAAAAGACATCAACGCGAGCAACAGAAAAATGTTTTTAGGGTTCTGTACTAGGTAACGGGACACTAGTACTAAACCTACGCTGTCCGGCTGTTTGTCCGTCTTCTGTGTATCTGTTTGTAGTTTTTTTTATTAAGATGGGACATCTTGACGCGAAGCTTAAGCGTCGGTGGCTCAACCGGTAACGACTCGGTCCATCTAACCAGAGGTACCGGGTTCAAATCTGGACGGCCAATGTACCAATGAGTTTTTCAAAAACTTACGTACATACTTACCTCGTGCTTTAACGGTGAAGGAAAACATCGTGAGGAAACCTACACACGCCTGCGAAGAAACTCGAAGGTTGTGTGTGAAGTCGACCAACCCGCACTGGGCCCGCGTGGTCGACTAAGGCCTAATCGCCCTGATTCAGGGTAGGCTCGAGCCCCTCGGTGGGGAAGTATATGAGCTGTAATGATGATCTTGACGCGAATACGACTCACACTTGGCCGGTTTGTAATTATCATTTGTTTTACTTTAGGATTACTACTATAATAACACCAAGATTCACGCGTGTATCTTTTTACATTTTTAACGATAGAGCTGAAACAAAATTATTAAAAAAACAAGTTTCTAGTACGAAGGGGGGATCCCCTTTTTATTTATTTGCTTATTTTAATTTTTATTATTTGTTAATAAATAGCCCATAATAATTCTTATAAAATGGCCGGTTATTTATTACGGTTCAAAGGATACAGTCCTTTAAAGGTCGGACAAACAGGCGGACGGACAGACAGAAGGTCAGAGAGACAGGCGGACGGACAGAAAGATGACAGAAGACGTTGGCTTAGTAAAGCGTCTCGTTCCCGGGTACAATATTCTAAGAAACCACTAAGGCACACCCCGGACCACAGTATATATATTAGTACTAACGTACAGTATGGACACTCCCTGCCCCTCTCTAAATTCGACCTCACCCCCCCGTCACTCAGATTGGGTGTAGATTGGGTACCAAACGTAAAGGACGAGCTACGCAAGCACTTTTATTCACTATATTCACTTTGCGCGCGGTCTAACACTTTTTCCATAAAATTTGGGGGTCGTAATTGTCGGTCAAGGAAAAAGTGTTTAAAGATGTACAAAATAATAGCAGGTTTCAGTGTTAATTCGTACGTCATTCGGAATTACTTAGTATTCACACAGCATTCAGTAAATAACTAACAAACATTTTGTGACCAATACCGCCGGTGTGATTCAACCCTACCTGCATTCTTGCCTATAGATACGTCAGTTATAATTATGTATATCATTTCTCGCTCGTTTGTATGGAGTGTCCGGGGTGTGGACACTCCATACAACTATCTGTATCAATCTGGGTGATAAGAGTCGGAATCTAGAGAGCGGTAGGGAGTGTCCATACTGTATGTTTGTATGTATATGTTACGGCTAAAGGTGGGTGTGAACATAGACTTAAGTTTAGCCGGCTAAAGTTAAGATTAGCCGGCTAAACTTCACCCAGCAACTTCACCGAACCTAATATCGCTCACTTCGCTCGCTCATCATCATCATATCAGCCGAAGGACGTCCACTGCTGGACATAGGCCTCCCCCAAGGATTTTCACGACGACCTGTTCTGCTCATGCGGCTTCCCGCGACTTCTTCGCTCGCTTACCACCCAAAAAACATTACCCAGCCAGTGTTGGGTAGACCTTGTTGTGTACGGTTAAATGATGAATACCAATTACCAACTAATAATCGGACTTTACCCAAACATCTTTAGCCGGCTAATCTTCACACCCTCCTTTAGCCGTCACATATATACTTTGACTAAGGTACCGGACTAAGGTCAGACCTATCGCGCACCTTCCTAAGTGAAATAGAATATAGCACACCTACACTTATGGATACTGCATACAGAAGACGTTTTATCCTCGTCACATCATCGAATTGGAAAGCCAAATGGAGTGTGAAGTCTGAACACACATGAATGATTACGACTCAACACGACAAGATTACAGAACAAAATGTTCTACAGGTAAAAGCTTAAAAGCGTTTAGAAAACAGAAGCTTTGTAAAAAAAACAAGTCTCAATAAACAATTTTGAACGAATCCTGCAGCGCACAGCGATTACGCTCGTTCCATTTTTAAAAGGACCAATTACAGACATAAACTGGTCGTTGTCATCCAATCGCGTGCAGCCATCGTGTAGCATAATAGAGTCGCTGTGTTCCGTACTGTGCCACGCAGTTGTGCCCGACCGTAAATCTTGTTAACTGCCGGTGTCAATTGCACACCGCCGATATTATGATATACCTATTACTACGTGTGCTTTGTTAAATTTATTTTTGGGTAGTTTAATAATAGTTTAAAGCCTGTCTATTGATATGTACTCGTACATACGTAAATATTAGTTAGCTACTAAAACATGAACTAATATAGTTAATTTACCAAATAAGTATGTCCGTACATTCATTAGTATTCCGTAAGTCGGTGGTATAGTATTTTCAATACAGTTGCTCGAAAAGTGGAACTTTATATGCTGGTTTACTGTGCGCATAATTGATTTTACCGCACATGTGCTTTTTAATTTGCCATTTTTTTATTTTTAGCTCTGAGAAACGAGACATTTCTAGCAAATAAAAAAAATTAAGAACCACAGATACAGAAAAAATAATTTTAAAAAAAAGATAGTTTGTTCCTCTGTGAGGTTAGTACATAATCAAAAAGTAAAGAATAAATCGTTTTTAATTTTACCCGTTTTCTTACAACTTTATTGAAAAATGTCGTATGATACATGGGTGTAAAAGGAAATAACAAACTCGTGACGACGGCAAACCCTCGCCTGCGTCTCGGGCTCACAAATGTCACTAGTTTGTTATTTATCTTTTTACCACCCGTGTATCATAAATAACGATTTATTTATCCAAACCAAAGCAAGAAGAAGGTAGAAAGCGGCCTTACCAAATACTTTAGCTTTTGTTAGAATACCCTAATGGTCCACTCTCATCCTGAAACAGACACTAATTCCGCCTCAACCATATTCCCCCCATCACTCCACGCATTAGACAGCATTACGCGGTACATATTATACGTATTATTGTGCAAAAGTATCAGACTCAAGTATCAAGACTAGGTGAGCCTATCGCTACGACAAGGTTCTGCACTCCAACCGAAGTGATTAATAAGGCACAGCCGACAGAAAAGACCCACTTTAGGTTAGGTGTTAGTGTTAGGAACAAATGTATTTGTTATACCGACTGACTTATTATTAAGAGGGCGCTGTACGGTTCAAAGGCCGCACATTATGTTGAGGTAGCATATCGTGAGACCTAGTTACTATTATATAAGGTCTAACAAAATTAGCTGAAACTATTTGAAAAGGTGCTTCTATCCATGAAACTGAACAACTTTCTCCATGAAACCCATAGTCAAATCTCAAAAAAAAATTTGAACTTCCCATACTAAGTCGGCTGATCTGCTGATCGAGTTAGAACGGGAGAGCCAATTTTTTTTTTGAGATTTGACAGTGAGTTCCATGGGGAAAGTTGTTCAGTTTCATGGGTAGAAGCACCAGTTAAAATAGTTTTAGCTAATTTTGTTACACCTTATATAATAATTAATAAATAACTAATTAATATTTTTAAGTTTGCCACTAACTCTCACCAAAAATAGAAGTGCATTGTAAAATTATTACAAAATAAACTAACTACTACAAAAAAAAACGTTTAACTTCAACATCTGCAAACTTCACTGAATGTACTGGATCGCAGGCGTCTACTAAGCTGGGGCCTACAGGTCTTACAGGCGCATAAAGCAAAAAGTGTGTCCTCCTCATACTTATTAGCACGATTTTTAAACTAGCTTCATCCGCATGGACAAAGTGTCTATGACTTTTCGAGGGGGCGCAGTGCGCGAGCCGCGAACGGCTCGTAAGCGTGGAAAAATGTAGCACATGAGTTAATCCCGGTCCTAATCTGTCTACCTACCAAATTTCAGCCAGATCCGTTCAGTAGTTTTTGCGTGAAAGAGTAACAAACATACATCCATACATTCTTACAAACTTTCGCGTTTATAATATTAGTAGGATTAGAAATTAAAAACCTAAAACGAAAAATGGAAATAGTATCCCTCGGACACCATCAAAGTATACAATTGACATTTAGTGGTTAACTTCGTGATTTTCATTCAATCGAGGATATTATGAACAATTGTCTTTTCACCTTAAGAGCGTCCCTGTAATTAGCAACTCGATTCACGATGTTTCAAACATCGAACAAAATAGCTTGGAAATAAAGTTCTTGTCAGCTCGTACTGCAACGTGGCTGTTACGTCAATCGTGCGAAAATTGTGGTATTTAATTCATTGTAAATGAAATAAGAAGAATATCCAAAAAGTAAGAAAACAAAATCATTTAATATTGTTTTGTTAAGAAGTTCATAAATTGTTATAATGTTACGATAAAAATTGCAGCAGTTCTATAGTTACAGCTAGAAAAAAGGAAGCATTAAAAAAATCTACTTAAAAATAAAAGACGATTCTGGGACCTTGATTTCACCTCCAAAGTTCATCATCAGATCAACTACAAAATAACGAAATCATTGTCACCGGGAATACGGCTTAATTCTATATTACAGCTTAATCGAACGCCCGGAAGTCGCTCTAAAATTTACCAATTGTGAATAATAATAAAAAAAAAGATCGCAAGCTTTGAACTAAACAAACATACCTACATACATACAAACATTGCAAGTTAAATGAAGGCTATTAAATATTAGTAGGTACGTTAAACGTCGTTTTTAACCGCCTCCGTGGCGTAATGGTTAGCCCATTCGCTTCACAACAGAAGGTCGCGGATTCGATTCCCGGTGGGGTCAACTTGTAAGACTCGGTTTGGTTGGTGGTAGGGCATTTTCTAAGCCCGCCTGGCTAGCTACCACCATCTTATCTAAGTCTTGCCGCCAAAATATCAGTGTTAACAACATTGATGTGTTCCGGCTTGAAGATAAGATAGACAGTTCTCCATTGCGTTGGGGAATCTTGGTAAGCCCGCTTCTATCTTCGGCATCATCGTCACCTACCATCAGGTGAGATGATGCCAAGGGCTTACCAATTGTGAATAAAAAAAAATGAAAAAAAACTTTGTCGTTTTAAGGACGCCTTTATTCACTCCATTAAGAAAGCTTCTTCGTTTAACACGTTACCATCGTTTCGATTCAAGTCGTTACATTTGGTTCAGGAATAGGGTTACCAGATGTTAAATTGAAAAGACCTGACAAAAAGTCTGATTTCATTAAAAAAGTCCTGACATTTTACTGAAACTGACGCGCGCGCGGTTTGACGACGCACAGTCATAGTAATAAAATACCACTCAGGACATTTCTTTTGAGTGCCGCCCGGTCACTCGCCGACTAACAATCTGCCATTGAGGCTATTCATACTCTCCACACAGTCAAAACACCATTCGTTTAAGTCTATGGGCTGCAACAGTACCTTGATGAAGACCCAAAAACACTTAAATAATCCAAAAACTCCTGACATTTTCAAAGTCAGGCCGCAGTCTTGTCGGGTGCCTTAAATTCCCGACAAAATATACTGACGTCTGGTAAGCCTATGCAGGAAACCGTCCAAAAAATTACATTACATTACCTGTGACATTACTATGTTTTCAATTTAACCGCCTCCGTGGCGTAATGGTTAGCCGATTCGCTTCACACCAGGAGGTCTCGGGTTCGATTCCCGGTGGGGTCAACTTGTAAGACTCGGTTTGGTTGGTGGTAGGGCATTTTCTAAGCCCGCCTGGCTAGCTACCACCATTTTATCTAAGTCTTGCCGCCAAACATCAGTGTTAACTACATTGATGTGTTCCGGCTTGAAGATAAGACGGCCAGTTCTCCTTTGTATTGGGAATCTTGGTAAGCCCGCTTCCATCTTCGGCATCATCGTCACTTACCATCAGGTGAGATTATGCCAAGGGCTTACCAATTGTGAATAAAAAAAAAAAAAAAAAAAAATCAACCAATCAAATCGAATAATATTGTTTTCATCAAAGAAAATGAACACGAAATAAACTATAATTGAACTACATAATAATACCTGTTCATTATTATGAGACACAGTCATATTAATTTCCGCTCTACGGAGCCGACAACCGCAAACCCACTGTTTCTGCAAGACTAGGTAATATGGGTCATCAAGTCATCAACAATCATCTATCATTGGCCTTTTAACGAGTTTATAACCAAAGTATCTATGTCGTAGCGATATCATAAAAAAAGCTACGTCGGTGGCTCCACCGGTAACGACTAGGACCTCCTAACCAGAGGTGCCGGGTTCAAATCCGGGCGGCCAATGTACCAATGAGTTTTTCGAAAGTTACGTACATATACTTACCGATTGCTTTAACGGTGAAGGAAAAACATCGTGAAGAAACCTGCACATGTATATGAAGGTCGCGTTGCACAGGTCCGTAGGTGTAACTCTAAATGCCCTACACGTGACCGCGGGTGATGCTAAGTGCAACACCAGGCTACCGCCGCCGTCTATCACTTGGATAGCACGGTTAATTGTGCCACACGATAAGAGAAAGAGAGCGATATCATAAAATTGACGTCATATTCAGTCTCTACGCGGAATTCTTGTAAATTATACAGACAACCTAGACATCTACATCTCGGTACACCTGGCTTGGAACATTTTACCTAAAAAGTTCCTCTGCTTCTCATACTATACCACTTTGAAACAGTAGCTGCCCGCGGGGCAATAAAATGTGGGAGTAGGACGCCATGTATAGTTCACCCTATCACAGTTACTGGTCTTAAGGAAAGGCATAGCGACGCTCCGACGTCGTATCTATAAGACAGTGAGAATCTACAAAAGGTAACGAGGCAACCACAACAACTTTTTTTTACGCCAGAGCACGTGTTTGAATCGATGAGCGGCAACTGAATGCAAGCGCCCCAATCCCTAGCGCACAGTCCGCACACAAGGTTATTGCCCCGCGGGCAGCGATTGTTTAACACTTGTACACGATGTGAATCTAGTAGGCCAAGAAAGCATGCTTTTAGCCACAAACCTAAAGCCCCTTCCATAGACGAATAATACAGGTCAGTAGGCCAGAAGGCATACTTTTAGCCACGAACCTAAAGCCCCTTCCTTAGACGAATAATACAGGTCAGTAAGCCAGAAGGCATACTTTAGCCACAAACCTAAAGCCCCTTCCTAAGACGAATAATACAGGTCAGTAGGCCAAGAAGGCATACTTTTAGCCACAAACCTAAAGCCCCTTCCTTAGACGAATAATACAGGTCAGTAGGCCAGAAGGCATACTTTTAGCCACGAACCTAAAGCCCCTTCCTTAGACGAATAATACAGGTCAGTAAGCCAGAAGGCATACTTTAGCCACAAACCTAAAGCCCCTTCCTAAGACGAATAATACAGGTCAGTAGGCCAAGAAGGCATACTTTTAGCCACAAACCTAAAGCCCCTTCCTTAGACGAGTAATACAGGTCAGTATACCAAGAAGGCATACTTCTAGCCACAAAGACGTTAATACAGGCTTACTTACAGGCACTTAGACGAATAATACAGGTACACTGTCGCTCGCTGCGACTAGGTCGATAGGCCTAGTGAAATCGAAATATCATTTATTTATCATTTCGCTGAGCTTGCACGACTCATCTGGTAACATGTATCTTTAAATCATTTCTATAATTTCCCTAGTATGGTGAAGTATATATTTTATTTATCTGTTGCGAGTTGTGTTGGTTTTATTCTTAATTTATTGACTAAAGAATTATTCTTAACTAATTATTTAGTCAATGTTCGCTAAATTATAAAAAAAATGAGAATTTTGACGTTTTTTTTTTCATCGTTGTGGTCGTAGCCTACTAATATCACTGCTAACCGACTACTATGAGCTCAGCCAAAGTGGTCCTACTTTTAATGCCGATATGGGCCCGTCCTTACGAATTAAATAGTTCTTAGTACGTAGGGCCTAGGTATTAAAAGTCTTTGCAGGCGACTAATGAAGCACCCGCGTCATTGAAGCGAACACGAGCCAAGGATAAAATGAAATATTTACATACATATAAAGGATATAAAGGATGTTCAGATATTAGCGCAACTGATATAGAATAAGAGTATGTAGGCATTTTGGGTATAAATGGGAAACATTTCAGAAATAACATTCACTTGCTAATAAAAGTGCTGTAGTTTCTCAGCTAGGTCTAGGTTGCTGGTTTATTTTTAGGGTTCCGTACCCCAAAAAGTAAAAACGGAATCATTATAGGATCACTCGTGTGTCTGTCTGTCCGTCTGTCACAGCCAATTTGCTCCGAAACTACTGAATCGATTGAGTTGAAATTTGGTACACTAATGTAAGTCAGTGACCCAGACAAAATGAATTTTTAGGCGAAATATTTTTTTTTCAAAAAAAAAATAACAAATAGAATATTGTGTGACATATCAATTCAAAGGGCTTGTTGTGAGAATTTCATGTATTTTTTTATTATTTTAAGATAAATAGTTTTGAAGTTATTTAAAAATAATTGGTGAAAATTAACCATTCAACCTTATCTTCGAAGCTACTGGGCCTAAAATCTTGAAATAATTACGGTATCTTACCTTTATGTTAAGCGATTTGGATAATTTTTTTATAGGCTGTCATTCACAACAAAAGCTAGGCTTATGCGTTTTTTTTTCTATAAAGTTAATATAAGTTTAATTTTTTTGTCGTTCACGTGTTTTCATACAAAACTAATTTCGGCCATTTTTTATTTAATTTATAATCAGTAATTTAAAAAACGAAACGTTTAATTAAACCTAGCTTTTGTTCAGACCTATCAAAAATTGGTCCAAATCGGTAAACATTTAAGAGGTGAAAATCGTTAACGCCGTTTTTATGAAAAGTCCAATGCTGTGGGTTCACAGTCCTCTTAAGAGCCCGCTGGAGTTCATAAATCCCATACATACGTAGTATTTGATTCATTTGTTAACCAACCAACCGATTTTGAAATAATTTTGTATCGATAAATAATTGGAGGACGTATATCTGTGTCTGTACCGCATTACTTTTTTTGAAAAACGAAACAGGTATCCATTTAATACCAATAAACTTGTTTTCCGTATTTTACCTTAAAAACAAGTTTATTGATTAATAATGGATTCCTGTTTCGTTTTTCAAAAAAGTAATGCGGTACAGACACAGTTATACAAGTACGTCATCCGATTATCGATATAAAATTATTTCAAAATCGGTTGTTTGGTTAACAAATGAATCAAATACTACGTATGTATGGGATTTATGAACTCCAGCGGGCTCTTAACATACAAATTATGTTCTTGATTAGGTTATTGTACTCGAATGTACTCTTATATTTTACAAAACATCCATTACCTACACGCGCTAGTAACCCAGATGAACGTGACCACAATTTCAATACGTGTGAACGCAGATGGAATATAATATAGAACAAATAAAGAATTTCTCTGATAAAAAAGCCAGTTATAGTTGATCCCACCCAAGAGAAAGAAGATAAGATATAGCCAGGTCTCCATTGCGTTGAAGAATTTTGGTAAGCCCGCTTCTATCTTCGGCCCGATCTTCACTTACCATCAGGTGAGATGATGCCAAGGGCTTACCAATTCTGAAAAAAAAGACCTCGCTAAAAACGTTAAAAAACTGACTTCAATCGTAACAAACAAGCGCAATTTCGCTATTTTTTTTTTGTTAAGTTTATTTAAAAACGTAGTCAAGCAGTTTTAATAAAATTTACATAGGACTACCCTGGACGCATTATCTATCAAACAAAAAAGAATCAGCAACATCGGTTTACAAATCGCGTAAAAATAGGGATGACGAATGCTTGTCATCTGAGTTACTTTTTATCATCTGTCAAAAACGACATTACTAAAAATAAACGACGAAACGACGAAAAAAAACGACTGACTAAAAATGTTTGAAATACTTAGGCGTGACGGCATACTTGTGCAGCGACATTTACGTACTCATTTTGTGATTTTGGTGAATTAAAAATCGAAGATTTGACGGAAAACAAAACTAGTAAGGTTTACGTAGGACGGCAATTTAGTGATCAAGAGTTCATAATTTATTTCTGATGCTGTCGTCGTCCCTATTGTACATACAATATCCTAACTGCTAAAAACTGCATAAAAACATTACTCCTCTTTTTTGGGCTGTCGGGTAATTTAAGACCCTATGCTCCTCGGTGAGTAAGTTAAAGGGGGTCCCCATGAGGCTCGAGTTTCTATTATTGTTGGTGTTCGAAACAAATAAAAGTCATGTCCTTGTCATTATTTATAAAAGATTGGTTATTAGCTGCGTGATAAATAAATCTCTAACACTTATAAACATTGATATGTGTCTACTCAATATATTTGCTAAGTTTGGATTCATTCCGGCATGTAGTTTTTGTATTAAAGCGGAACTACGTTTGTATGGAAACTCGAGCCTCCTGGGGACCCAAGACGAAGAAGAAATGTCTTTGGATTCAATTTACATTCACTATAGCGTCGCTCAGAAAAAAATATATTTAAAACAACAAACACTTAAGGTCTAGCCAAACGTGAAAGTTACAACACAAAAAATATTATATGCATATAAAAAATTAATGAAAACAGCAGCAAGAATGTAGGATAAAAAACAAATCGAATATCTAAAAAATAAATTACACAATTTATTGCACAAGTAAATTATAATAATATTAGTGTCTAACAACAAACTCGGAGTAACAATACATTCGAGGTATTGGCTTGGGGATCTCATAAATAGGGGCTCCGTACAAAAAAAATATATCAATCATCATTAAATGAGATACTATTATTTACAATGTTTAGAGCACGGGACAAAAGTATACATATTAGTACTAACATACAGTATTGACACTCCCTGCTGCTCTCTCTAGATTGCGACCTTACCCCCTCGTCACCCAAATGGATACAGATTGGTTAAAGTTTGGTTGTCAATCGTATCGGATTTCGCCGCCATTTTGTTTGTTCTGTCCTTCCTTTTTTGAAATGTCATTTCTGGCCCGTTGTATGAAGTGTCCAGGGTCTGAAGGGACACTGGTGAGTGCTTAAGTATGTTGGTGCGGGCCCTTGATAGAGCGAACAAAGGTCTTGGGCGTGGACGGATATAACGCTTACGGGGAAGTGGAACCGATAAATGTTATCTGAGAGAGTAGTTCTGGGATTTGTCAGTTTGCCTCGAATGAGCTGGAAAAAATAATCAACAAAACCAAATCAATAAACAACTACCTAATATAACTCTACACATGACCGACAAACGGAACCCTATCTCACAGAGCTGTCAATTTACGCGAGTACCTAAGGTAAGTTTGGATTAAATCCGGCAAGTAGTTTTTGTATTAAAGCGGAACTACGTTTGTATGGCAACTCGAGCCTCATGTCATTAAGACTAAGAATGGATTTTTATTCAATTAATGTGTTTTCGAATTTAGATTTCATATGTACGTTTATCCGACGCTCTTACGGTGAAGGAAAATATCGTGAGGAAAACTTCACACACCTGCGATAAAACTCGCAGGTTGTGTGTGAATTCAACCAAACCGCACTGGGCCCGCGTGGTCGACTAAGGCCCGATCGCCATAGTTTAGGGTAGGCTCGAGCCCTTCGGTGGGGACGTATATGAGCTGATATGATGATGATAGCGTCGCTCAGAAACATAATCAACAAACCCAAATCAACAAACAACTACCTAATCTACTCTACACAACACATGCACGACCGACAAACAGAACCCTATCTCACAGAGCTGTCAATTTACGCAAGTACGGTGAAATTCCACCGAACTAGCGAAATTGTTTACCCATTCTGTATCCAGTAGGTACCTACTAATCTGCGAACCGGCGCGGTGCGTAGTACCATAGTAGAAAGAAAGAATAGTAGGTTATCTTCATATAATGGTACATCGCGCGGTTTGTACAGTCGCAGTCAAGGAATTTAATTCCCTACCCATGTCGTTGAAATGTCGTTAGACATTCGCAATGCATTAAGGTCGAAAATTATATTTCAGTAATAGTATTGAAATGTCAATACGTATTATTTGTCACTTTAAATTACAGATAACCTCTTTGCGAAAAGTTATCATTTGCATTTCTTTGTGTCAGTGTCAATCGAACATAGCTCTTATAGTTGAAGGGTTGCTATACGATGTTGAACCTTGAGTGGGTTGGAAATTAAATTCCTTGACTGTATGTGTGCGCGTCAGTCGGCACGCACGCCAACTACAATAATAAGAACGACTTCTTCAGTAAAAGGAAAGAAGTCGTTCTTATTATTGAAGTGTGCGTGCGTGCATACTAAAGCAAATAGCAAAGTTATATTAGTACTAACATACAGTATGGACACTCCCTGCTGCTCTCTAGAATACGTCTTCACCCCCTCGACACCCAGATTGTTATAAATTGGTTATTGTTTGGTTCTCGAATGTCTCTCGATTTCGCTGTGATTTTGTTTGCTCCGTCATTTGTTTTTCGAATTGTCATTTCACGATCGTTGTATGCAGTATAGTATCCGCGGTGTACAAAGGAAGAAAAAGGAAAACAGGAAAAAAAGGAAAAGGTAGGTAAAAGGAAAGAAGTCGTTATTATTGTTGTAGTGTGCGTGCGTGCCTACTGACGCGCACACATACAAACCGCGCGATGTACAATTGTATGAAGATAACCTACTATTCTTTCTTTTTACTATGTTCGTACGTACCCAGAAATCCTCTATTGCCATTAGAATTCCCCTCCAGCCCGATAATATTTCAAAAATAATCCTATTACGTAGTATATGGAGATTCGTTAGGCTGTTTGCAAGGGAGGCAGTCAAGAGGCAGTCGATTTCTTTTTTATCAGCACTGCCTGCCTTCGACTTTTAGGATTCCGTACCAGGTAACAGGACCCTTTTACTAAGCCCCCGCTGTCCGTCCGTCTGTCTGTCGACTTTTGAAGGGCTGTATCTTTTAAATCGTAAGTGGAAGCCGGCTAACATTTTCACAAAAAATGAGTTATTTTATTGTGGGGGATTTTGATTAAAATTGCAGCACTTTTTATGAATGTCTGAGGGTAAGTTGTGCGAAGCGGCTCGCGAGAGTGGACATGAGTTTTCTCCAGTTCCCTTAGAAACAATATTGGGCTGTTCTGATAAGCAGTCTATGACACTTCCCACCCCTCCCCCTCCACCAAATCTACATGGTGACTTTTAATTAGTTCTTGATAGCAAAGGATATGAACGTACTCGTGATTACAAACAACTTTCCAAAGAAACTGTATGTAAAAACCAAAAAAAAATTTTGGTCCTCGATACAATATAGTTAAAAAGTTATCAAATCGGCAAAAATATATAAAGGACCAGATTTTTTTTTTTCATATTTGACATAATAGTTTCTTTGGGAAAGTTGTTTGTAATCACGAGTACATGCTATCAAGAACTAATTAAAAGTCACCCCATATACAAGTATTCACTTCAATCCGTTGCTCCGTTACGACATAATATTTAGTACTCTTTGGTTACGACGCCGACGTACGCGAGCATTGAAATGAGTTTTCCCCATATCCCTCGGAAACTATGTCAGGATATGCTAATTAGTAAATTATGTCGCTTCCCACCCGCTCAACCATCTCTGTGTAAAAATATACAAAAATCCATTGTTCCGTTGCGATGTCAAAGCAATTAACCAAAAAAAGTATCGGACTATGCTATTTTCACGGGATAAAAAGTAGCCTATGTCCATTGTCCATCCCAGTGACACAGGCTACCTGAATGCCAAATTTCATCAAGATTGGTCGAGGTCACATCCTTACTAATATTATAAATGTGAAAATGTGTTTTTTGCTAGTTTGTTTGTTAACTTTTTCCGCCTCAGCACCTTGGCCAATCTTGATGAAATTTGGCATGCAAGTAGCCTGTGCCTGTGTCACTGGGAAGGACACAGGATCTGGAGAAAATTCACGTCCACGCTCGTGAGCCGCTTGCGGCTCGCGCACCACTCACTCTCAAGGACAGTCATAAAAACGATGTAAACACGGGCGAAGCCGCGGGCGAAAGCTAGTTTATAATATTAGCAAGGATTTGACATAAACAGGCTTCAAAGAGTTTCTATAATCTTTTAAGTAGATCAATGGTCCATTTGAAAAAAAAAACACTAAGGAGATTAAAAACTTTCCAACAACTTTCCAATTACCATACAAGCAGATCGATCGATTGTTAAACAACAAATTAGCAAAAATTTTTAAAGAATTATCTTTGTGGAATATCAAAATGATTTCCATACTTTCTTTATATAATTTTGGCCCGATCTGCGACCCTTTCCTAATCCAATAAGCTGGCGTTTTCGAACTGTTTATTGTTCGTTTAAATTTGATAACAAACAAACGTTTCGCCCATTTGACAAAACAAAAACAACTTATGAATTACAGTAAATACGCGTCGTGAATTTAAACTCTCGCCAGAGTTGAGAGTAGGCCGTAAGGACGCGAAAGAGGCGTGTACCTTTAAAAAATACGGGGCGCTATCAAGATTCAAGATGGTTTATTACTTTGGACGCGCGTTAAAAATAAGATCTCATTATTTTTTTACCTTCATAAAAGACGACAAAAGTAGGTTAAATATGCGTACGTAAAAATATTGCGTTAAAACAAACAAAGTTAGGTTAAAATACAGTTCTTTTGTATAAAAATAATTGAACCGACCTTTCAACTGCGGTAGATCAATATATTAAGAATATCAATAGTATAAATACTTAATTAATTTGCTATACAACGTCTTGCAATAATAAAGTTAAACGATGATAGGTTGATGATAATGAAAGTAAAACGAGAAAAGTAGGTAAAAATATCCGTACGTTAAAATATTATGTTTAAACAAACAAAGTTAAAATACAGTTATTTCGTGTAAAATGATTGAAATTGACTTTTCAAATGCGGTAGATCAGTGTGAACAATATCAAGTAATATTATTAATTAGCTATAAAACGTCTTGCAATAATAAAGTTATTAGTTATTAATTCTTAGCGAGAGCAAAAAGTTTATAATAATTCTGAAAACATCCGAAGGATAATCGTATACCGTCCATACCGTATACCAGGCATACCGTCTGTTGGCCGTGGTCATACAGCGTGGTTCCAATATTAGAACCCCGGGCAATATTGGAATATAGTTATCGTGCACGTAAGTTTAAAAAAAATATATTATTTACAATTTAATTACCATTCCTGAAGATTGAATAACAGCAGCGTTACGGAACAGGACTTACCAATGTGATAGTCTTAAATTTAATTTAACGTAATTTTTTTGAGGTGAAAACTTCTTTAGGCGCGTTGGCCTTATTTAAAAAAAAACCATTGGACTCGCGACACCGTTACAGACACCTTACCAGGAACACTCGCAGGGTCAAAACTTTGTCAACCTAGTCGTTCGCCAGGAACACTCGGAGGGTCAAAACTTATAAAACTGTAAAAATTTTGTTCTGTCGTTAGGTTTTTGAGAATTGACCAAAGGTTTTTTTAATCCCTATTTTTTTATTCTCCATTGGTAAGCCCTTGGCATCATCTCACATGATGGTAAGTGACGATGATGCCGAAGATGGAAGCGGGCTTACCAAGATTCCCCAACGCAATGGAGAACTTGCTATCTTATCTTGAAAGCCGGAACACACCAATGTTGTTAACACAGATGTTTGGCGGCAAGACTAAGATAAGATGGTGGTAGCTAGCCAGGCCGGCTTAGAAAATGCCCTACTACCAACCAAACCGAGTCTTACAAGTTGACCCCACCGGTAATTGAACCCGTGACCTCCTGGTGTGAAGCGAACGGACTACCCATTACGCCACGGAGGCGGTTGTAAGCCCTTGGCATAATCAAATTTCGTCTTCTGGTTTTTCCCCTTGAAATGCGTCCTTCGCGTCGTCTTACCAGCCACCCTGGTATACTATTATCTTTTTTTTTTAATTAAAAATTTGAGTGCGTTTGAGTGCAACTCACCTGATGGTAAGTGACGATGCAGTCGAGGATGGTACACGCAAACTCAAACAATGCCTAAAGTTGTTCAGTTTCGTCTTCTGGTTCTTCCCCTTGATATGCGTCCACTGCGTCGTCTTACTAGCCACCCTGGTATACGAGTATATTTTTAATCAAAAATTTGAGTGCGTTTGACTGCAACTCACCTGATGGTAAGTGATGATGCAGTCGAGGATGGTACACGCAAACTCAAATAATGCCTATTCACTCTTGCCTTTAAGATCCCCAAATTATAGGAATCGGTAATCTAATACGATCTGTCTCGTGGCGAATATTATTTGTGTATTATTTGCCGATCTAAACGTTACGATGGGTTTATTTGAACGTTATTTATCGCTGGCAGCCAGCCACCTGCTCCTTGCTTACTACCTTGCCTTCCTTCCATTATTACGCGAAACAGTATCAGCGTAATAAATTAAGAGATAAGTAATGGTCCCGTCGCGCGACTTATAATAACGGAATATTTTTTAAACAAAAAACGCTGAAAACGTTAGAAAACCGACTTCAGTCGCAACAAACAAGTACAATCATATAAGCCGGACTTCCACTGCTGGACATCATAAGCCTCCCAAAAGGATTTCAACGACGACCGGTTCTGCGCTACCCGCATCCAGCGGCTACCCGCGACTTTCACCAGGTCGTCGGTCCACCGAATGGGTGGGCTGCCTGCGCTACGTTTTGCGGTACGCGGTCGCCACTCGAGAACTTTACTACTCCAACGGCCATCTGTTCTTCGAGCTATGTGCCCCGCTCACTGCCACTTAAGTTTGTTTGTTTGTGTTTGTCAAGGTGTTGAAGCGTGAAAAGGTAACAAACAAACAAACACATTTCATATTTATAAATTAGCCTTTTGATTAGTAATATTACTTCGTAATATGACATACTAGCCGTCTGCTCTCGGCTATGCCCGTTTTTTTCGATTATCCCGTGTGAATAAGACGTTTTCCCGGGGTAAAAAGTAGCCTATGTCAAAGTATATACCTAGTCGGGTCATAAGTTCTGTCGAAACCTTTTTAATTAAAATTTTCGAATACTGGCTAGATGAACTTCACAAATTTTAAAAATAGAACGTTTGAGCATGCCGAAAATAAAAAAGACATTCATTTTCAAATAAGGAGTGGTCGAAGAAAGAAGATAGATTAGCGGTTATCGCGTAGCACCGCTGTGGTTACGCGACAAAAGAGATTTTCAATATTCTACAAAAATTGAAAATAACCCTACGATTTGTTTATAGCACTATCAAACGATTCACTAAAGATTCATGCTGGAAAAAAATACGGATGAATAAATTTTTAACATCGAAGAAAGTTACAATAAACAAAATGATAAGGTGTATGCCCACAGCCGTGAAGAAAAAAATTTTAACATCGAAGAAAGTTACAATAAACAAAATGATAAGGTGTATGCCCAGCACGCGTATTCCGAGGGTTCAACAAGGACATTATCCTTCGTCACTCATGGTTTGGCTTGTAGTCTCATATTCATGCTTAACTGAGGTGTTTTTCTGTGAAAAAGGTGTAAAAACCAGTGCCGCAGTGTACCAAAATACCGTCCTAACATACATAGTGGAACCTCTTTCTCAAACAATGTTCAAAAACAGACATTGGATATTCCAACAGGACTCTGCACCAGCTCATAGGTCATGAAGCTCGCTAAACTGGTTGACCGCCCGTGGAATTGACTTTATCGGACATGAAAACTGGCCCTCTTCTAGTCCAGATCCCGCTTAATTACAAGATATGGCAACATTTGGAGGAGAAAGTCTGCGCTAAACCTCATCAGAATTTGGAATCTCTCCGAGCATCTTTGGCTAAAGCAGCGGCAGAAATAGATATGAATGTGGTGCGTGCTGCGATTTTTGACTGGCCGCGTCGATTAAGGGCATGCATTCAAAATAGGGGAGGGCATTTTGAATAATGTAAATAAAATTGTATTGTAAATTAAATTACCTTTCATTTCATATATAATTTATATAATTATCAAAAAGTGTATCATTAATTTTATAAAACGGTTTTACAGTTCTTATGACCTGACTAAGTATATTAGTCCTAGCTTCGACTATATCCTAGCTTCGACATTGTACCCATTGCCTGGATTTCAACTCATAAGAAATGACAGAGTTGGCATTGGTGGGGGTGGTGTGGCTATTTATTTAAGGGAAGAAATTCCATTTACTATATTAAGTCAATCTCCTTCTGATTACACCGGCTCTTCTGAACACTTATTCTTAGATATCACACTTTCACATGCGAAAGTCTTGCTTGGTGTAGTCTATTCACCCAATAAAACGGTTAATTATTTCGCAAGTTTTGAGAATCTCCTTGAAAGTCTCCTCCCTCAGTATTCACATACAATTATTCTAGGAGATTTTAATACATGCTTGCTGAAAAATGATTACCGTTCACAAAAGCTAACATCTATCGTAAATAACTGTAATCTTCATATCTTACCATCTGGCCCCACCCATCACTTCCCTAACTGTCAACCTTCTTTATTGGACTTAATAATAGTCTCCTCTCAGGATCATGCGGTAGCTCATGGTCAATTAGCTGCAGATGCATTTTCATACCATGACCTCATTTATCTTTCATATAAAATACGTCCTCCCAAGCCCAAACACAAAATTGTAATGCAGCGTAATTTCAAGGATATGGACTTGGACAATCTTATGGTAGATGCTGGCAAAATAGACTGGAACCTGGTGTATGTTTCGGACTCAATTGACTCCAAAGTTGAGATTTTCAACAGCCTTCTCACCCAAATTTATGATTTACATGCTCCTATCCGAGCTATCCGACTCAAACACCTTCCTGCTCCGTGGCTTACTACCGAGATTCGTACGTTGATGGCCAAGAAAGATGCCGCCAAAACTAAATTTAAAATGTCTCCCACTGATAAAAACCGCGAGAAGTATAAATCAGCACGAAACCGCTGCAATCTCGTTTGTCGTGATGCTCAACGCCGTCACATACATAAATCTGTTGAGAATGGCGATCCAGCTAAGGTTTGGAGATTTCTAAGAAGCATCGGCATCGGCAAACAGAAACAAAATGCTCCCGGTGATATCGACATTAACTTGCTTAACAAACACTTCTCGTCTGCTGCTACTCCTTCTACGGCCAACTCCCCTAAAGCTGAGACCTTATTGCGAATTAAAGAGCTTCCGTTGCCAAATCATTCCCCTCTTAACTTTGACCCAGTTGGACCTGAACAAGTTAAAAAACAAATTATTTCTATTTCATCCAATGCTGTTGGTTGCGATGATATAAGTCGCAACATGATTCTTCCGATCCTGGATGTGATTCTGCCGGTCATCACTCACATTATGAACTTCTCCTTGTTCTCCAATACTTTTCCCTCAGTTTGGAAGCAAGCAGTTGTGGTCCCCTTACCCAAAATCCGCAATCCCACAACTTTCTCCCACTTTAGACCTATATCCATTCTTCCTTTTCTATCTAAAGTTCTAGAACGCCTTGTCCATAATCAACTTTTTTCGTTCCTCACTGCCAACCACCTGCTCAACCCATATCAATCTGGTTTTCGACCCGGGCATAGCACTGTCACGGCGCTTGTCAAAGTGTCAGATGATATCCGTTCTGGTATGGAACATCAGAAAGTTACGCTATTAACACTACTGGATTTTAGCAATGCTTTCAACACAGTAGATTTTGACATATTGCTGGCGTTAATGAGCTCACTTAATATTTCCCCTGCTGTTATCGCGTGGTTTCAAAGTTATCTTGGTAATCGTCGGCAACGCATTAAGATTGATAACCAGTGCTCGGACTGGTGCAACATCAATCTCGGTGTTCCTCAGGGCGGCGTCCTATCTCCTCTTCTCTTTTCCCTTTTTATTGATACTATAACCAATTCCCTTTTGTCCTCTTTCCATCTGTATGCTGACGACTTACAGATTTACATTCAGGAATTCCCTGACAACATTGTTCAAGCCATAGACTTTATGAATAAAGAGCTCGATAAAATATCGACTTGGTCCCACAGGCATGGTCTTCTTATTAACCCAAGCAAGTCTCAGTCTATAATCATAGGAAGCTCCCGCCAGCTGGCCAAGATTGATATATCATCATTGCCACCAGTACTCCTTAACAACGTTTCTATACCATTCTGTAAAAAAGTTAAAAACTTGGGTGTGATTTTTGACGCAAATCTTTCTTGGAGTAGTCAAATTGGTGAAGTAAGCAGAAAAATTTTTGCTTCCTTGGCCTCACTTAGGCGCCTTAAAAATGTTCTGCCCGTGTCGACCAGAACTCAACTGGCTCAGTCCCTCCTACTCCCACTGCTTGACTACGCTGATGTTTGTTACCTTGATGTTACCGAGGAGCTGCTGAACAAACTGGAACGCTTGCAGAACGTGTGCATAAGATTCGTATTCGGTTTGAGGAAGTATGATCATGTCTCTGAGTTTCGAGCTAAGCTGAAGTGGCTTCCCATCCGTCTACGACGTAATATGCACATTCTCTGCTTGCTCTACAATGTACTCCACAGTCCAGCGGCTCCTCCGTATCTGAGGGACAATTTTCGACGTAGGGAGTCAATGCATGGCCGCCAACCTCGATCGTGTAATGCTCTTCTTCTCTCTTTTCCCACTTTCAGCACTGACTTCCTCAGTAAATCTTTTAAGGCTCACTCGGTTCGACTGTGGAACCAATTACCTGTTACTATCCGTACATCTGAGTCCCTGTTCATCTTTAAAAAAAGACTTAGGGATCACTACTGTAAGCTGTGTAATTACTGAATATATATATCGTCTGCTTAAAGGCAAAACCACATAAGTGACGCATTTTTTCAAAAATGAGTTAAATACATATTCGTGATCAGGAAAGTGAGATCTTTCTACAGGTAAAACCCAATAATTGATATTGCCCTTAGTTCCCGAGTTAGTCAGTGAAAATACCAAGTAAATGATAAGTTTGGTACAAATTTTCTCTGGATAAACAAGGTATGGGCATTTAAACAGAAAGTATAAAAAAGTACAATAGTGTAAAATGTGGTAAACGACATTATTCAAACTCGCTATACTCGCTAAACATTTGGGATCTTGAAAAATGTATTAACGAACGTTACTTGGTTCTGCCTGTAAGATTTATTTATGACAGGTACGTCGCGAATGATCATGCAAAATGTATTAACGAACGTTACTTGGTTCTGCCTGTAAGATTTATTTATGACAGGTACGTCGCGAATGATCATGCAAAATGTATTAACGAACGTTACTTGGTTCTGCCTGTAAGCTTTATTTATGACAGGTACGTCGCGAATGATCATGCAAAATGTATTAACGAACGTTACTTGGTTCTGCCTGTAAGATTTATTTATGACAGGTACGTCGCGAATGATCATGCAAAATGTATTAACGAACGTTACTTGGTTCTGCCTGTAAGATTTATTTATGACAGGTACGTCGCGAATGATCATGCAAAATGTATTAACGAACGTTACTTGGTTCTGCCTGTAAGCTTTATTTATGACAGGTACGTCGCGAATGATCATGCAAAATGTATTAACGAACGTTACTTGGTTCTGCCTGTAAGCTTTATTTATGACAGGTATGGTAGACGCATATACGTGGTTTTGCCTGACGCATTGTAGTCTGTCTCTTTCTAGCGCTCAACCGCCAAATGAGCTCTCGCGCCATTACGTGCTTTTGTGTTGAGCGAGACACTGCTGCGCTCACGCATTATTCCGATTTTTTTGTAAGTTTCGTGTTAATTATTACTGATTGTTAATTAGTATTGGTTTTTGTGAGATGCTAATATGGAGAAAAGCAAAAGAACAACACGGAAAAAAGAAATTGAATGTACTGGTGAGTAAATCAATTATTTATTCTAGCGAACAGTTTTGAGGTTATGATAAAAAGAATGTGTCTAAATTACTATAATTGATTCAGAATCAGTAGATGAGTACTACTGTTTTATGTTTTATTGACTAAAGAAAGTTACTGAAGTCGAGCCCGTATAAAGTGATTTTAAATTTTACGAGAATACCTAACCTAACTTCTCCATACATTTGCCTATCTTTTAGAGTGGAAGTAATTGATGGATGATGAAGTTATTATTATTTATATGACCAGTACCTACAGTAGATTATTATCTTTTATTCTCAGTTTCACACGATATCCACTATAATGATACTGGGTTCACCTGTGTGTTATTCCTTTTAGCACTTTGTTGTTTTTGATCATGAATGTGTAGGTATTTAAATTTATTCTGCCTTATTCCAAATCGCGGACTTAAATAAACTGTGTTGACCATTACCAATTGGAAAGCTACATTCATTCTGAGTAACATAGGCTGCTTTTTACCGCGGTAAAACGTTTCATTCCTACGGGAAACAGGTAATAGGACAGTGGGTAGTAAGAATAAGGTCTCCCTACTTATCATTTTTAGGGTTCCGTACCTAAAAGTTGAAAATGGAACCTTATTACTAAGCCTCCGCTGTCCGTCTGTCCGTCTGTCTGTCTGTCACCAGGCTGTATCTCATACACCGTGATAGATAGAACGCTGAAATTTTCACAAATTATGTATTTCCGTTGCCGCTATAACAAATACTAAAAATGAAAAAAAAAATGAAGTGGTCCCTATACAATAAACGTGATTTTTTCGTGTTTATTTGCTCAATATTAATAACGGTAACATGTAGACGCTTAAAATTTTCACAGAATATTTAGTTGTATATTAAAATTAAAAATAAATAATTAAATAAAAATAAAGGGGGGCTCCCATACAAAAAAAATAATTTTTAGCAGGATTGGTACGGAACCCTTCGTGCGCAAGTCCGACTCGCACTTGGCAGGTTTTTACATAACTTCTAAATGGCTGAATCGATTGGGTTGAAGTTTTGAATGGGTATTAGGGTAGGGGTCTAGGGGTAGGGGTAGGGGTAGGTGTAGGGGTAGAGGTAGGGGTAATTAAGGGCTAGTTTAGTTTTACAAAGTTATTGTAGTTGCTTTTGTGTTTGACATAATATAATTATTGTTTTACAGTTTTTTATTTATTTTATTGCAGATAAAGATGTTGATTACTATGAGGACATCCCAGGTGAAGAGGAATTAGAGGAAATCTTTGGCGGCAGCAATTTCTCTGATTTAGATCTCACATACAAACCTGATGAGGAAGATTTAATAACACTCGAAGACTTGCGAGGTCCAGTGAGGGAATTTATAGCTCAAAATAATGTTTCTGATGGTGACGATACAAAGTCAGAAACTTCTCTTATTGACATAATTGGTGGGCAAAGCAATCCTCTAACACTCGAAGACTTGCAAGGTCCAGTGAGGGAATTTATAGCTCAAAATAATGTTTCTGATGGTGACGATACAAAGTCAGAAAGTTCTCTTATTGACATAATTGGTGGGCAAAGCAATCCTCTAGAATCTCAAAGTGTTGTAAGCTGGATAATAGAAAAGATTCTATTAAAGGTAGCGAAACAAACACGTGTTCTAAAACGTTGGCGCAAACCTACTCCAGGCGAATGGTCAAGAAATGTTAACAAAAAAAGGAGAGCAGATGGCTTGCCTTATGTGACGAAAAAAAAATTGAGATGTGCAAAAGTTCCCAAATATGTTGACTGCAAAAATTGCTCTTTTAAATGTAATAGCAATTTCGATGAAGAAACAAGATTGAAACTGTGCAGACATTACTGGGGCTTAGATTTTAAATCGAAAAAGGCTTTCATTTTGTCAAACATAGAGGTGCAGGATACCAAAAGAGTTCTGCTTATTCGTAAATCTTTGAAAAAAGCAAGACAGTATTCCAAAAAGTGCTTTTTCCCATCAGAAGAAACACAGAAACAAGTGTGTCAAAAGTTTTTTTCAAAAACTCTTTGCATTTCTGACTCTGTTATCAATGATGCTATAACAAAAAGAGATGATCTGGGTTTATACTCATCAGAAGACCAAAGAGGCAAACATACACCTGCAAATAAAACAGATGAGCTGACACTTCAACGTGTGAAAGAACACATTGAATCCTTTCCTACCATGGAACCACACTACATTAGATCGACTTCCAAACGAAAATACCTAGACAAGACTCTGAGTATTAAAAAAATGTATGATTTGTACGTGAAGCAACATGAAGAAGATCAACATGTAACTGGAAATAACGAAGAAGGTGAGCTAAATAATGATGAAAATCTTGAAACAGAGGACAAAAAGCTAGTATCTGAGATGACGTATAGAAGAATCTTCTCATCTGACTATAACTTGAGCTTTTTTGTCCCCAAAAAAGACCAATGTAAACTATGCACAAATTATGAAAAAGCATCGCAGGAAGAAAAAGAAGCTATGAAAGAAGTCTACCGTGAGCATATAAATAGAAAAGAAACAATTTTCGAAGAAAAACAGAGAGACAAGGACAGGGCAAACGAAGAAAAAAAATTTGTGTCTGCCACTTTTGACTTACAGGCTGTATTGCAGATTCCAAGTGGCCTAGTCGGAGAGTTGTATTACAGCAGAAAAATATGTGTCTACAATTTGTGTGTTTACGAAGCCGCTCTTCCTAATGACGCATACTGCCTGGCATGGTCCGAAATAAATGGTAAGAGGGGAAGTTGTGAGATTGGTACGGTCCTTTACTACTACCTATCTGAATGTGTACCTGTTGAAGTGGACGAGGTTTGCTTGTACTCTGACACATGTGGTGGGCAAAATAGGAACCAATTCATTTGTGCTATTTTGCTTCACGTTGTCCAAACTAGTAAACACATCAAAATCATCGACCACAAGTTCATGGAGTCTGGACACAGTTACATGGAGGTGGACTCCATGCACAGCTCGATAGAAAATGCAAAAAAAAATTCCTCCATTTTTGCAATGCCAGATCTCTTGTCTGTTTTCAGAAATGCTCGCAAAAAACAAACTGTCAAAACAACTACCGGGCAAGAAATTGTCAAAGAGAACTATAAAGTGAAAGAATTCAAACATAATGAATTTTACGACTTGAAGAGTTTGGCATCAAGCATGTTCATAAATTCCAAAAAAGACTATGAAGGGAAACCTGTAAAATGGATGAAAATCAAACAGTTTCGTTATTTAAAAGAAGAGCCGAACAAGGTTTTCTTTAAATATGATGTAAGGGATGAAATTTTTTTACACATTGACATGAAGGATACTCCAAAAGAAAAACAGACCAGAAGATCAACCAGGGCAAAAAAGACAAACCATGCCCTAGAAGTTCCACTGCTTAAACAGTTGTACGACAGACCATTGCCCATAAGTGAAGCAAAAAAGAAAGACCTTCTGAAATTGTGTAAGACAGGCACAATACCGGAAGAGTTTCACGGTTGGTACAAGTCTCTAAGGACGGAAGAAAATGAGATTGACCGAGTCCCAGAAACAGACGTCGAAGAGGAGAGTGAGGCAGAATAATTTTCTATTAATTTATTTTTAAATTTCATAATACATGTTTTATCTTTACAGCTTAAAAGCTAGTTACAAAATGTTTTGAGTTTGATTTTATTTAGATTGTTTTTTATATTCAGAAAAGTTTTGTTTTTATGTGAATGGTATGGACAAGCCACCATTAGGTCTTTAGTTAATTAAGTAATTGTTTTATAAGCAAAACAAAACGGGTATGTTCAATAATAATAGTGATTTATGTTCGTAATGCATTTTATTTTATTTTCATAATATTCATGACATTGCACAATAAAATCAAACACTTTAAAATATAATACTACAAAAGACTTACTTTTCTTTCAAACTTTCATAGTGGTATGTGTGCCATACAATCTTTTTGCTTAAAAATTAGGTAAAGATTCTTCACGTAATACGTTTTTCTTTAAACACATCCAAAACACTTTTTTTTTTAACACCACTACAGTCAAAATCACTTAATGTTTGTTATAAGACAGTTATTCAAGACATATTCAGGCAAAACAAAATAACATAACAATTTAATTCGATTTACTAGTTATTTGTCCCGTGTGATATTATTGTAAAAGCTACAAGCACAACCACATAACCTACCTTACGCGCCCACTAAGAAAAAAGCATACAAGCAAAACCACATAACGTACCTTGTGCAACGATTTCACAAAATATATACAGGTATAACCAAATAGCCCAATGAATTTTATTCATTTTTGTCAATATTCATCTATATAATGCTCCAAATACAAAGACATTGCTTTTTTATACTTTATGCTCACATTTTGGTGTACTTAGTACTTGTGATTTCTTTATAGTTTAATAGAAACAGACACTTACGGTTCTACAGCCAAAACCAAATAAGTGACAGCCCTTTCTACTTAATTCTCAATATTGTGAGAAATCTATAAAGATAATGTACAATATTTTTATATGAAACATTAATTTAATCATCATTCTTCACCTCAGAAACGATAACAGATGATTTTGTTTCAGAAAAATACATTTAAATTAAGGTTGAAACTTTAAAACGCCATATCTCGAAATAATTTTCCTTGCATTTATGTGGTTTTGCCTTTAAGCAGACGATATAGTTTATTTTTATTTCTGTGGTTATTATTTATTAAAATATGTATGTTACATGTAAGTATTATGTATATTTAACTTTTATTTATTTCTTAATTACTATTGAATTACTGTTTCATGTTTATCTTATTTATATAATATTTGTTTGTTTTGATTTGTATTTTATATATTTATATAAGTATATATGTATTATTTAGTATTTTTTCTTTTTTTTATCTGCAGCCACCCGCATTTAGCCTTTTACCTACCAACTCCTACCGGTTACCTTAAGGTTGCCTGGAAGAAATCGCTAAAAGCGATAAGGCCGCCTTTGCATTGTACATTTTTAAATTAAGTTTTTGTAAAGTTTTTTTGGTATGCAATAAAGAATATTTATTATTATTATTATTATTATTATTAGTATATATTACTTAGCAATATGACATACTAGCCGTCCGCCCTCGGCTACGCCCGTTGTTTTCGATTATCCCGTGGGAATAAGACGTTTTCCCGGACTAAAAAGTAGCCTATGTCCTATTCCAGGACCTAACCAATATGTGTGCCAAGCTTCATCCCGAACCGTCCAGTTGTTGAAGCGTGAAAAAGTAACAAACATCTATACATACAAACTTTCACATTTATAATATTAAGTAGGATTTTTTTATATTGTTAACTTATCTAGTACTTTAAAGAGAGGTATTGATTGGAACAGTTGTCTCTGTCTTTTTCTTTACGTGTAAAGAGAAAAGAAAATAACCACACTTTTTCAATGGTTTTTCGTTTTAATCAAAAACTACAATAAAAGAATAAAAAATAATAACATTACTCACTGTGTATTATCATAACAAATATTGTTGTATATTTTTTTAAATTTATACTTCAGAATATTAGTCGTAACTAGAGTTGAAAGTAACGGTGTAGACCTATCTTTGGGTTTTTTTCTATCGAGCCAAAACTGCTCAATTGTGTTTCTAATAGCTTTCGACTTTAAGGAACATCATCAACAATAAGGATATTTATTTTTCAACCTTGGGTTTTCTATCGTTTAGGAGTACCTAATTGACGTCTAAAATAACGAAAATCTGTAATATTACCGCCTTAATTGAATGTTTAAATCGAAATTTACGTGTATTTTTTAACAATATAAACAGTTATGATTAGGTATAAGCAATGGTTCCGGCGTGGCGAGTGAAGCAAGGTGGTTTTCCTTTGCCTGCTATGTCGTAAGTCATTATGTCGTTCAGTTTATTCTCCACTCGTGAAAAGTGAACACAGTTGGGAACTAATGGTACCGTTCCAGTTTTCTGGTGGCGCTTATCGTAGCGAGTTTGTTGTGTGTAATGTTTGTTATTTATGCTGCCAGCCGGTAGCGAGACGGGATAAAGGGCCCATCGCCTCACTTTGTGATGTTTGTATGTTTCGTAATAAGTGGACCTTTTCAAAGTTAGATCTAAATGGGTATTCGACTAGGTTAAGAATCCGTAACGCCCGAAACAAATTAAGTAATCCTTCAATTTGCTGTTTTAGCCGCGTTTGAAATATGAAATTCAGAATGAAAGATGGGTCTAACAAATGTGTTTTCAATTGCGATGTAGACATTCATATCAGCTAATTTATTGTCCCCACCGAGGGGCTCGAGCCTACCCTGAATTAGGGCGATCGGGCCTTAGTCGACCACGCGGACCCAGTGCGGGTTGGTCGACTTCAAACACAACCTGCGAGTTTCTTCGCAGGCGTGTGCAGGTTTCCTTCACCGTAAGAGCGTCGGATAAACGTACATATGAAATCTAAATTCGAAATCACATTGGTACGTGGCGGGATTCGAACCACGAACTCCCGGACAGGAGGCGGCGGCGCTAGCCGTTATTTATTATTATTTATGCACAATTGGTAAACCCTTGACAACATCTCACCTGGTGGTAAGTTACGTTACGTTACGCCACCGACGCTTCTTTCGGCACTTAAAAACATATTTTTTTTAATCCACAATTGATAAGCCGTTGGCATCGTCTCACCTGATGGTGACGTTGATGCCGACGATGGAAGCGGGCTTACCAAAATTCCCCAACGCAATGTGGATCTGGCTATCTTATCTTCAAGCCGAAATACATCAGTGCTGTTAACAATGATGATTGGGGGCAAGACTTAGATAAGATGTTGGTAGTTATGAAAGGCTATGAAAATGCCCTACCACCAACCAAACCGAGTCCTACAAAGCTGAACCCGCCGGGAATCGAACCCGCGACCTCCTTGTGTGAAGCAAATGGACTAACCATTACGCCACGGAGGCGGTTAAAGTTAAACATACAAAATGTGAAATGAAACAAAAATAATAAAAGAAAATTAATAACAGGCAGCTAAATAAAAAATAAATAAAATAATTTTCGAAAGCCCTTAACAACATTGATGTGTTCCGACTTGAAGATATGATAGTCAGTTCTCCATTGCGTTGGGGAATACTGGTAAGCCAGCTTCCATCTTCGGCATCATCGTCACTTACCATTAGGTGAGATGATGCCAAGGGCTCACCAATAGTGAATAAAAAAAAACATTTAGGTAGGTACAAGTTTTATTTTGAAAATAATTTTAATTATTTCGTATTCTTCTCAGCAAATCCTTTCATTTAATACCCATATCATGGGGGTGCATAAAAAATAAATGTTTCGCCATCTTTGGGAGTCCGCCATATCGAATTTAGAATGACATCACTTAGCTTACCATGGCACTGTGCTCCAAACTTAACGTGAATGCAAAATTTTAGCTCAATCAGAAACCGAGAAGTGGTTCTAATTTGGCCCCAAACGAACCTGTGCGCTAAATTGACCAATAAGCGTCCTAATTTAAAGACAATTCGCTCAGATAGTGTCATTCGTTTAAACAAAATGCAAGAATTAAATCTACTTCAATATACGTCCGAAAAGGGCAACCTGTTGGAACTAAAAATATATTAAATGTAACATCATTGTACACAGTTTCACAATAAAGTTTATCTTATCTTATCTATACAATTTACAGATGACATAAAAGTGAAGTCACATGTGTCAGCATTTTTTGACGTCAAGACGGCGTTCTTTGACACGCGGCGGCACGCGCTGTGTCGGTGTTAACAAAGGGCGAGCGACTCTATCTAAGCGAACGTGCTTTACAAACCTTATGGACTAATTAGTAATCTGTGCTTATGGGAGCACGCCATAAGATGTCAGCAGGGACTACCCGGGGTAGTCCTTGGTACCTGCCTCTCATCTCCGAGTTTCTAAGAGTGCTTTGTGCGGCAGGGCTGCCATCCGTCCGGGTTTCCCCGGATTTGTCCTAGTTTATAGGGCGCACGGGGAGCGTCCGGGCGGGGTTCTTAAATGGTGTCCGGGTAAAACCGGACACTATTGGTGTTAGGGGAAATCCGTTTAATTAAATGATGTACAATAAATTAAAGCATATCATAGGTCAAAATTCGGCGCGGTTCCTAATTATTTTTGTTACCAGAATACCTCTCAGATAGAGAATAGTGCATAATTATTAATTAGTTGATGAAGCGTTTCATTTGTATTGTTGGGGTTCAAGTTGAATTTCTTTATAGGTGTATATATGTCGCAGGATAATAGCAAAATCCGTCGTTTCGCGAAAATCCTAGGAATATTGCACACTGTGGAGTAGAAAACTCCGAATAAAACCAAATCGAATGGAGCCCCGCGCGGGGCTCCTTTTTACGGTAGAAAAAGACATGCTAACAAAACCTAACCTATTTAACGAAGCGGGGCTCCATCCGACTTGGTTTTATTAGGAGTTTTCTACTCCATAGTATGCAATATTCCTAGTATTTTCGCGAAACGACTGATTTTGCGATTATCCTGCGACATATATAAAAAAATATATACCTATGATTTAAATTTCTTGTATTTCTTTAAAAGCGCGTCCATGTATTTTATTTCACTCAAATGTCCGGGGTTTTTGATATTTTTGTCCAGGATCCGTAATTTAGGTGATAGCAGGCAAGTTGTGCCTCATATCATGACACTTAAGGAAGTTTGCTCATGAAGATGGCGAAGAAGCAAAATGGAGGTTCACGCGTAAACGATCAAAGATTTTCCAACATTATTATCAAATTATGAAAAGACAATTTGGGATCGGCTACAGATAGCCATCAGCGTACGGAGCGTACCTAATGGCGGCCGGGAGCTACGTTCGGAAACATAAAGCTTTTACGTCACACCAGCAAAAGCGCGTAATTTTGGCGGTTCAGGCCATTAAGTGATTCCTGAACGAGCCTGAGGCGAAGCCATTATGAAATTATTATCATTCGGCTTTAAAAGAAGTCGTTACTTCCAAATGATAAAGAGAAAAGTCTATTGTAAATGGTAAAGCGAGGGAGGTCAGGCAGGTGATTGGTGGATAATTTGAAATTTAGTTAAATTTGAAATGATTTCCTCTCTTAAGGCTTTAAGATGGGTCAAATGACAATATTCAATTCAAATTATTGAAAGACTGTATGCTTGTGGCATTAATTGCAAAATTTTTCGAAAACAAATAGGTAATATTGAATGAAACCAACACACAAAAATCGGTGACTCATTTTAATTGAACATGTTTTTTAAGCTTATTTGAAAGTGATGAAAAGTAATAAAAACGTGTAAAAATCGAGAATTGGGCGTTCGGTTTTAACGTAACAGCCGCGTTGAAGCCCGCATTGATTTGAACTTATAGAATTACGTTCGATATTATTGAAACACGTAACAACCTGCTCGGATTGAGTGATCTTAGCGCCTTAACTGTAATATACGAGGAGTTCATAATACTACTTACGAATTATTTTTTCAACTCGGAAAATATACATATTGAATAACTGGAAACGCTAAACACGTAAAAAACTGACTTCTATCGCAACAATTAAGTAAATATTTTTTTATTTTTTTTTATTCACACTTGGTAATATTTTTATTACTACTTATTTTTGTTTTCTTTTTTAATTTCCAAAAAAAGTACTGAGTTGATTTTGGTAAAATTTATATGGGACCAACCTCAACACATAACCCATTTAATAAAAAAAAAACCGGTAAAGTGCGAGACTTACACTTTTTCTAATTTTTAGTATTTGTTGTTATATGGAAACAGAAATATATCATCTGTGAAAATTTCAAATGTATAGCTATCACGGTTCATGAAATACAGCCTGTAGACAGACGGACATATTTTTTTAAAAAATTTGAGTGCGTTTGACTGCAACTCACCAGATGGTAAGCGATGATACAGACAGACGGACGGACAGCGGAGTGTTATTAACAGGGTCCCGTTTTTACCCTTTGTTAACCCTTTAATATTAAGCGATCTGAATTCGGCGAAGATATCGAGCAACAAAAACACACACACACACACACACACACACACACACACACACACACAAACATACAGTCTAATTGTGAACCTCCTCCTTTTTTCAAGTACGTTCAATACCTGTACTAATGTAACTGTTCAAGCTTTACTTAGCATCGGACAATGGATTTCCGCTAATAATTCTGTAGCAATTTTCCATTCCACCGGCATCTGAAATGATCTGTATTTGACAGGTTCTTGGCAGGCAGGCTTACCGCCACTCATCATAACGTTGCCCCCCCCCCCCCCCCTCAGCAAAGTTTAGACAAAACGCGCGAAACTTTTACAAAACCGCAGCCATTATGCCGCAACGTTACTTTGGAGTGAGCAAGGAACCAATCCAACTCCTGAGAACCGTGACTGGTGCAAAACTATGGACCATCCGTCTAGAGCTGGTTTTCACGTGTCACAAGCGTTCCAACTATTAATCTCACAGATGTTGCCCGAAACAATTTGTTATACGAACAAAGGATAGTAAAACGGGCTGTGCAAATTGCGACGAGAAGATTAGATGGGGTCAGCGCTATAGCACTGTTCTTTAAATTATTGATATGCAAAGACCTTATGATAACCCAGTAGGGACGAGTCTCCCGAATGTAATTGCTCGTCGAACTAGAAAAAAACCGGTTGACTGTAAAGTCGGTTTACGGATGATAATTTTACGTGATAAAAAGTACCCGTTCAAGTCCCCGTCCAAGTCCCCGAGAAACGCTTCTTTTTAGTATGACGGTTTTCCTCACAAAGAATCGACCGCATTGGAACACCTCTTGTAAGCTCCTGGAAGCCTAGTACTTTTAATCCATTGACACACTTGTTTGACGGTTCGTCCGTCCGTGAATTGCAAGAACTATAAATAATATTAAAGTACAACTACAACATATCTCACAGTTGGAACACCTCCTGTAAGCTCCTGGAAGCCCAGTACTTTTAAACCATTGACACATTGATGTTAGGTACTTATAAGAAACGCCTCTTTTTAGTATGACGGTTTTCCTCACAGAGAATCGACCGCATTGGAACACCTCTTGTAAGCTCCTGGAAGCCTAGTACTTATAATCCATCGATACACTTGTTTCCGTCCTTCCAAGTCCAAATTCACGTGACAATGATGTCACACTTTTTCGTGTATGCAGCCAGTGCCATCAATTTATAAGACTTTATCACGTCCAAAAAACGGCCAAGTGGGAGTCGGACTGGCGTACTGAGGGCTTCGTACCACCACACCACTGCTCCACACAAGTATAATAATGATACCCATTCATTACAAGTAAAAGACATCAAAGCTCGCGTCAGTAAAATGCAGTTTTTTATATTCATTTCGGACTCCTTAACGCGAGTACGACTCACACTTGGCCGGTTGTTGTTATTTTACTTTAGAATTTTTACTATGACTACTATTTTTACTAAGTTTTACTCTTGTATGTATTACAGTTCTTACAATAAAGCAAAAACAAAAAAAAAACCTTGTGATATACACGTTTCTTGATTGGGTCTAGTGCCCCTTTGCATTTTTTTTAATATTATTTGTTATTAAATTACTTATAATAAGACATATTCTGTGAAAACGTGTTATATTCTACCTATCACGGGTCAAAAAATACAACCTTTTAAAAGTCGAATAGACGGACAGATAGACATTCCCTCTCGTATATCTACCAGATACGCTAAAACTACCACGTTTATGATATAGCGTCGCCACTTACTTACCCTTGGGCATAACAGTGAGGGCCGCTTTTCCTGCCAACACCAGAAGGTGAAGACAAGGACCAGTTAACGGTAGGTCTTGCCGTCAAGACGCTTGTCACGGTACTCTGTAGGGCGAGTGCCTCGTGGAAAAGAACCACTACCTACTGTCCAGGTAGGTCCCGGAGCTGTAGGCACGCTCACCTACCGCGGCTTTCGCTGACGGATAGACAGGCGGGCTTACTAATAGGGTCCTGTTACCTGGGACGGAAACCTAAAAACTAGGCCCTCCCACGGGCCCCTCGTCAAATCTGACTGAGGCTGACGTCTGACTGGCAGGACAGACGCTGATCGAATGCAGGTCAACGTGAATTTAAAACAACGAGGCCATTTTCAAATATCAAAAATCCACTTCCACGTGACTAGGTACTAGGACTAGGTGTACCTAAACCCCCTTATAGCATACGTATTCGCCGTAGAACAAAGGTTGTTCTGTGTAACATGAGAAGGGGTAGAGCTACATCGGCTAAAGTAGGCTCAGGTTGGGCCGGCCGGCCTGTATGCAGAGCTCTCCAACCAACTTGCTCGGTAACGAACATCATTCCAACTAGTCACGTATACGCAATTAAGGTTGCGAAACTTCGAGACCTCCCTGCCTCAAACACTACACTGCCACGAAAATTGCCGGTTAATAGTTCACAGAGTAGTTTATCATCTATCTGACAGTTAATGACTGAAGCTTAAAAAACGATTTCGTTAACAACCCATAAACTTTTAACCGCCTCCGTGGCGTAATGGTTAATACATTCGCTTCACACTTGGAGGTCGTGGTGGGTTCGATTGCCGGCGGGGTCTAACTTTGTAAGACTCGGTTTGGTTGGTTGTAGAGCATTTTCTAATCCTGCCGGGCTAGCTACCTACCACCGTATTATCTAAGTCTTGCCGCCAAACATCAATGTTGACAGCATTGATGTGTTCCGGCATGAAGATAAGATATCCAGTTCCCCATTGCGTTGGGGAATGTTGGTAAGTCCGCTTCCATCTTCCTCACTTACCATCAGTGAGATGATGTCAAGGGCTTACCAAGCGAGTCAGAACCGCGCACAAAGTACTTACCACTTACCACCAGGACAAAATTCATCTCCGGTTTTTTGAAACCGGTTTTATCAAAAAACCGGAGAATCTCCGGAGAAATGTCAAGTTTGTGTACTTTTTTGATTTTAAGTTTTTTGAGTATAATGGAGAGCAATAACGTCATCATAGAATATATTATATCGTCCAACAGATCGTCTAACGTATCGTCGAAAAACCTTAATATCTTACAAATAATGTCATGAATTAAAATTACACTCTCAGGTTGTGGTGTTCGCTGAAAGATCAATACATAACCATATATTCTTTTCCTTTGCATAATCTATTATTTTAATATATTCCTAGCTAGAGCATACACATTTTTCAACATACTTACTTTTTTCCGACACCAAAAGTCACCACTCTTTTTAACACGAGTCTTCAATTTATTCTTTGTCAAACTAGTTACATTTTCTGGAATTATATTGTTGAATCTTATACACTGCCCCACAAATGACTTATTAACTTTACTCAGTCTCAAATAGGCACATTGAATTTCTCAAATTGAAATAATTAACTTAGAACTAAAAGAAATCTAAATTAGTCTTTACGTGTCCTTTTATCCTTTATATACAAATTTTTATATGTCAGATAATCAGTCCTCGTAATTTCGTCCAGTTTTATATGCTGGCCACTGTAATTATTACATAATATATGATACTAAACCAAAAACCCGAAATAACTATAGAACTGTCTCACTCATTTCACATGCCAGCAAAGTCCTTTTACGCATCATGATTAAGCTGCTGGAAGCCTACATCAATAGACAAATACCCAAAGAGCAGGCGGGATTCGTAAGAGGCTGAGGTACAAGAGAACAGATTCTTAACATAAGACAATAAGTATGAAAAAGGCAGGATGCATATCATTGCTTTAGCGGTGGGTTTTATCCACTAATCCAAGACCTTCGATTGCATTGACTGACAGAAAATACTCATATGTTATGAGCGAAATGGGAATATCGCAACATCAAACTTTTCTTTTGCGAAACCTGTACCTGAACAGCAAGTCAAGAGTGAGACTGGAGGATAGCGTGTCACATCTTTTCAAGCCTGAAAGAAGAGTATATCAGGGATGCATTCTGTCACCGTTACTCTTCAGTCTTAGAGGTGAAACATAATGAGGATGGCTGATGCGAATACATTTCTGAACAAACTCCGATTTGCACATAACACCATTATCATAAGCGCCTCTGAGTATGAATTGGCTGAACTCTTATCTTATCAACAATAGAGCACTTCAGCATTATAAATGTTTGGAACCGGTCGTTTACATAAAAAACCGGTTTTCTCCGGTTTTCACAATCTTCGGTTTTTTATCGGTTTTTCCAGAACCGGAGCAAAGCACAAAGGGTTCGCTACCATCATACTAGATGGCGCTAGTTTCTTCACGTTTCATAAAAAAAACAAGTTTTTTTGTACGGATACTCACTTTTTTCAGATTTTTAGTATTTGTTGTTATAGCGGCAACAGTAATACATCATCTGTGAAAATTTGAACTGTTAGCTATCACAGAAATACAGCCTGGTGACAGACAGACAGACATACGGGCAGACAGCGGAGTCTTTGTAATAGGGTCCCGTTTTTACCCTTTGGGTACGGAACCCTAAAGAAAGGGGCGCGGGTCTCTTCCCAAACTGGGGACGGTTAAGCCATTCCACAGTATTACAATATAGCGGCTTACAGTAGTGCAACGAATGTACTTGCGCAGAGCAACGGAAGGGTACTTGCTGGGCAGCGGGCGTCGGGGCACAGCCTGGCAAACTCCGCGAGTTGGCCAGGCTGGCTACAGGCTAATACTGCTAGTACCTACGCCGTGGCGGCATCTTGCGACATCAAAGGCGTTGCGCTACTGTAAGTCATATCGTAATACCGTGGCCATACTCCACGCGCCGGGGGCCAAATCCAGAACGGTGGATGATGTAGGGGTACCGGCGAAATTCACTGTCAGAAGTTCATAATGCCTCCTACAAGGTATCTGACACGGCTTAACCACTATCTAGTGATATCAACCGTCACCAACGGCTTAAAGTGTTTTGCGAAGCACGGACAAGGTCCAGAAAAATGTCGCTAACAAACAAACCTATTCCAAGTTATGATCATGCTTCATTTCAGTAAACCTGCTTAATATTTATTTAATAGTTTATTGTACATAGGATACATAAAATACAGATTTTAAACATTAAGGTGATACAAAGAGTATACAGTTTATTTCTAAAGAAATGTCTTCCATCAGACACGGGAAAGAAGAAAGTTTTGACTGAGATGGCAGACGTGTACACAACTTAATCAAACAAAAAAAAACTGCTTGATCGACCCAACCACGAAGGTCGTACTGAGCTACATCTCCGAAAACGATTTAGTTTTAAGAAAAAATAAAAAAAAAACGAGACCTACAGTATTCGCATATGATGTGTAACATGTGACAAAATACTTAAGAAATTAATTAATTATCGGGTCGTACTCACGGGCCGACCCTTCGAATAGTAGTGGTCATCTTTGCCTTTGCCATTACACTAGGCGGCATGGCTATGACAACCTTAGTTTTCGAGAATTAAAAAACGTTCGCATTGCCTGTTACACATTTCCGTCCCATTTCACGAAATCACTCCCACAAATGGCTGTGCGCGAGTCCGACCCGCACTTTCGCGACTTTTTGTTACACATTTCCGTCCCATTTCACGAAATCACTCCCACAAATTGCAGGAAAGCGAAAGCAAAGATGTTACACATCAAAAACTGCTTGATCGACCCAACCACGAAAGTCGTACTGAGCTACATCTCCGAAAACGATTTAGTTTTAAGAAAATATGTCAAAACGTTTGTACATACTTAAGATTTAGAATTACGCTTCTCGAGCTGAAAGTTGCAGATAACTTAGGATTAATTTAAGCTCAAGTTTTGACTTGGCTAGATTTTATATATGTCTAGCCAGCATCTTTGGTTCTAGGCATCAAGATGCTAGCACAAGTTCAGTAAATACGAAATGTTACCCGCGACTTTGTCCGAGTGAATAAGTAATTATGAATGTTATCAAAAAACTCGCAGGAAGCCGCTGGATGCGGGCAGCGCAGAACCGGTCGTCGTGGAAATCGTTGGGGGAGGCCTTTGTCTAGCAGTGGACGTCCTTCGGCTGATATGATGATGATTAATGAATGAATAATTTCAGATCCTAAATCCTAAAAAAGCAGTTGTTTTTCATTGCGAAACAAACTCTCACAGAAAACTACACGCGCTTGAACTGGAATGGGAAGTTTTTCGGGAAGCGCAAACTAGGGCTCCGTAGGGGATCAAAAAGTGAATGTGCCATTTAAAAACAAAGTTATTTTAATATTTAGTAGATAATATAAATGCCTCGTTTCTGATTCGATCACGCCGAGAAACTCCGAGCATAGCACGCTCAATTGCCCTTTGGGTGACCATGAGCCTTCCTATCAGGAGAACCAAAGTAACCGACATAGCACGCAGAATCGAAGTGAAGTGGCAGTGGGCGGGCACATAGCTCGTAGAATGGCTGTTGGGGCAGTTAAGTTCTCGAGTGGCGATCGAGCACCGGAAAACGTAGCGTAGGAAGGCCGGCCTCCCAAACGGTGGACTGACGACCTGGTGAATATCGCGAGAAGTCTATGGATGCGGGCAGCGCAGGACAGCAGTTGGGGCAGTTAAGTTCTCGAGTGGCGACCGAGCACCGGAAAACGTAGCGTAGGAAGGCCGGCCTCCCACACGGTGGACTGACGACCTGGTGAACATCGCGAGAAGTCTATGGATGCGGGCAGCGCAGGACAGCGCAGTCCAGCAGTGGACGTTTTTCGGCTGATATGATGATGATGATGATAAATGCCTTACATATTTACTACATAAGTCGTTAACAGTACTTAGTTTGGCTAGAGTTTTGTTAGTCTTTTACTCTACCCATAGATCTAACTTACTTCTAAAATTCTGAAAAAGTAGGGCATATAGGTCATTGCTCCTCGAGCTGCAGTTGGAAGTACCTAGTTATCTTTCATCTTTAGGTTCTAGGCATCCCGCCAAAGCGCTGCTTGTAGCCATATTGTACAGAATGTGTTTAAGGCTCCCCCGACCCTAAAATTAGCAACTCGATTCACGATTTCTCAAACATCGAACGAAATAGCTTAGAAATAATGAAATTAATTATAATTTATTTGCTTAGTTTTGAGTACAAAATTTGGTGTTTATATATAATAAATTAAAAGTTCCTATCAAAACCTATTCATTATTTAAGCGTACAAATATTTAAGTTGAACTGTCTTAATAACACAAAGTTCTTGTCAGCTCGCACTGCAAAGTGGCTGTTATGTCAATCGCTGCGGACGAATCGTGCGAAAATTATGGTTTTTAATTCATTATAAATAAAATAAGAAGAATTTACAAAAAATAAGAAAACAATCGCCCTGATTCAGGGTAGGCTCGAGCCCCTCGGTGGGGACGTATATGAGCTGTTATGATAAGAAAACAAAATCATTTAACATTCTTTTGTTAAGAAGTTCATAAATTATCATACATAATGTTTCAATTATAATTGCAGCAAGTCTTTGGTTAAAACTACATAGAAAAAAAAGGGTGCATTAGGATATTTTTTTCTTTAGTTCTGTGTATCAAAATAGAATTCGAGGAAATCAAAATCACTCCTCATATTCTGTAAATTACAAAACAATTTTATTTTTTCGATAAAAAATCCTTAATTGAAGTAAAAAGTGGTTACAAAATTGGTCGTTGGCCATAAAAGTAGATAATCACACGTTTTTCAGCATCACTATTATAGCTATCACTTCACGAACTTTTTTTTCAAGATTCAAAATATTTATTCAAAATAGGTGCAAATAACACTCTTTTTGATAGTCATAAAATAATAATAACATAATTTTATTTGTGAAAAATCAAGAAATAAACACTCAGTTAATAATGTCTAGAAATAAACCAGATTATGTCATTAGAACATGAAAACAATATGACACGAAAAGTTATACATAAAAATCATTGAATGTCATCGATACCTTTGACAAGAGTAGGCCAGTTCACACGTACAGCACCCGGTTCACGAGTATAACGCGAGAGTCAGCCATAGCTCCCATCAATCATATTAGAGGGAAGGAACTTGGCTAGCTTGTGTCCAAGCGAGAGTGAATAAGTAAGTATAGGTTAGTAACTATTATATTAATCTGTCGTACAGTACAATACTCGACTGCACTGTGTAGTGTCCGGGTATTGTTGCGTGGATCTTGGTCTTCGTCACAAACTTATATCTTTTCTGATCGTTTATCTCTTTTCACAATTCCAATCCTTGCTTACTTACTTACTTCGCTGGCTCAGCGACCCGAAGTGGATCTTGGCCTCCGACATTAAAGTGCGCCACTCTATCCTATTTTGTGTCAAGTTTGACCATACGGGCACTCCCAACTCTTTGAGGTCTTTGGCGACTTCATCTTTCCAATCCTAGTTTTTGATTTCGTAGAAGAATAGCCACGTCACACCCCGGACACTTCATACAACGGGCGAGAAATGACATTTCTAAAAACAAATGAAACTACGGCGAAATTCTATACGTTCGAGAACCAATCTGATCAATCTGATGAATCTGTATCAATCTGAGTGACGAGGGGGTGAGGTCGGAATCTAGAGAGCGGCAGGGAGTGTCCATACCGTATGTTAGTACTAATATATATACTTTGGCCACGTACTGGTGTACGTTGTACGTGAAGGATATGCCCACAAGCTGTTCCCCTCTTGAAGTGGACTGTATTCTTATGATGAAATTAAATGGCCTCCTAAACTATTTTATTTGGAAAACAGCACAACGCACGTTACAAACGGTAAGTTAAAAACTTTTAATTACAAGCTTTAATTTGAAAACAAATTTAATTATTTCGTATTCTTCTCCGCAAACCCTTTCATTTGATATCCATATCATAGGAGTGCATTAAAAATTGGTCCATCTGGGGGAGTCAGCCGTATTGAATTTAGAATTGTCACTTAGCTTAACATGTATTGTTCTCCAAACGTAAAGTGCATGCAAAATTTCAGCTCAGTCGGAAAAAAGTGGTTCTAATTTGGCTTCCAAGATTAGTCCCAAACTAACTAACTAACACGGCAAGTTAATATAAAGCTTTACACCAGGAGGTCGCGGGTTCGATTCCCGGAGGGGTCAACTTGTAAGATTCGATTTGGTTGATTAAGGCTTCTAAGCCCGCCTGGCTAGTTACCACCATCTTATCTAAGTCTTGCCGCCTAACATCAGTGTTAACAACATTAATGTGTTCCGGCTTGAAGATAAGATAGAGTTCTCCATTGCGTTGGGGAATGTTGGTAAGCCCGCTTCCATCTTCGGCATCATAGTCACTTACCACCAGGTGAGATAATGTCAAGGGCTTACCATTTATGAACTAAAAAAAAGCTTCTAAAAAGGAAGTGATGCCTTAAGCACACCCTAGACACTTCATACAACGGGCCAGAAATAACATTTCAAAAAACGAATGACGGAACAAACAAAATAGCAGCGATATCCTATACGTTCGACAACCAAACTGTAACCAATCTGTATCAATCTGGGTGACGAGAGGGTGAGGTCGCAATCTAGAGAGCGGCAGGGAGTGTCCATACTGTATGTTAGTACTAATGTACATTAGCCTTGTACATGTACATGCCTTTAGCATAGATTAAAAAATACCATTAAAAATGAAATCTGTGTTGCCAACACAAACTACCTATTTCTATTAGAGGTCTGTGTGGACTACCTAATCTGCGTCGGTCTTAAAGACCCCTGTGACAGTAGGTAGACATCAAGCACAATCTAAATGTCTGAGCGTGATCTACATCGCTTAGCTTCTGTGATCGGTTTTGATCACGCAACAGCCAAGGCCAAAGACCTTGTTTGTACGGACGAGGCCTCCTAGATTCTTTATAGTATTCATACACTGACATCCGACGTTTATCCGACGTTCTTACGGTAAAGGAAAGCATGGTGAGGAAACCTGCACAGTTGCACACGTCTGCGGAGAAACTCGAAGGTTGTGTGTGAAGTCGACCAACCCGCACTGGGCCTGCGTGGTCGACTAAAGCCCGATCGCCTTAATTCAGGGTAGGCTCGAGCCCCTCTGTGGAGACCTTTATGAGCTGATATGATGAATTTTCGTGTAAAGAAAATTGAAAAACCTAGAAAACAAACGTTAAGTAATCTGGTATGTTTATATTCCGTATTTTTAATCTCCGACGCAAAAAAGGAGTGTTGTATGTTTGAAGTAGGCTTAGGTACCATTTCGGTTTATCTAGCTTTCAAGCAAAAACAAAACGCATTGAAATCGGTGCATCCGTTTTAGACCTACAGACAGACGCCTATGTAACTATTTAGTAATCTGTGCCTATGTCTATCTGTCTGTCTGTACATAATATCGTAGTTCCCGAACAAGTAGACCGATTTCAATGAGATTTTTTTGGTTGACAGCTAGATTAACCAAGATAGATGGTTCTTAGCTATGTTTGGTAGAAATCAATTGAGCCGTTCATGAAGATGGTCTGATCAACTGCCCACCAAATCGGTAAAAGATTAGAGGGTTAGTGCTTTAACACTAAAATAATGTACACCCTGGTCAGATTTTATGTGAAATAAAACAATGGCGGAAAACAAAATGGCTACCGAAAGTGAAGTTTCTCTGATTTAGCTGTTTGGTCGGGGTTAAGTTCACTAGTTATTCTTGATTGGAACAAAAGTCACTGCGGTTGACGCATGACTGACGCTGAAGACGGACGGGGGCGCCACGTGCCATTTTCCATATTCGGCAAACCTCGTCCATAGTTAAAGGGCCTTTGGCAACAGCAAAAAGCTTCAAAGTTCGATAGTAACTGGAAACGATTCATTATTTGCTCAACAGCCCGATAAACTTGACAACTTCGGGTCTCTTTAACCTTTACAATATAATAACACTATAAATAACCTTTAAAATTTGTGTAACCTTTCACTGAAGTTCGCAAAAAAGGTTATAATGTAGAGGTAAAATCGGGTCAAACGTCGTTAAGGGGCGAATAGGAACGGGTCCAATGGTCGCCTTTCAGGGATCTTCCAACACAGCTCAGGGCACACGAATTAGAGCCACTTTGTATCCTATTACAAGGAAATACTGGCCCCATTTCGTGCGGGACATTAAAAACAAGCCTTAACAACATAAACGTTAAGTTGATTAAGGCTTTTGAAGATTGGTTGATTTAAATCTTTACTGTGAGCCGCATTGAGAAGTTTTAGAAGACTGTTTAAGCAGAGTGAAGGGGCTGATTTATGGCAGTCTTCTATTAAAAGCAGAAAGTAACGACGACGGACCGGAAAACCGCACGATAAAGTATAGTTCGTGCCACTAAAGATGAGACTTGACACACCAAACATTTTAAAGACAAAGTAGGAAGATGGTTTACGAAGTGTACACCTTTATGTCAAAAGAACAAAGGAGCAGAGTGAAGGGGCTGATTTATGTCAGTCATCTATTAAAAGCAGAAAGTAACGACGACGACCGGAAAACCGCACGATAAAGTATAGTTCGTGCCACTAAAGATGAGACTTGACACACCACGTAAAACATTTTAACGACAAAGTAGGAAGATGGTTTACGAAGTGTATACACCTTTATGTCAAAAGAACAAATTATTATATGTCAATGATAACTATTTCGTACACGTCCTACTTTGTCTTTATAATGTTTTACGTGGTGTGTCAAGTCTTATCTTTAGTGGCACGTATTATATTGTCATGTTTCAAACGGATTAAGGGTGTGCTGTACCTAAATAAAAGGAATATAAACTAATCAATTAGAAATATGAATAACTACACGTATTAATCAAAAATTAAAAAACCCAACTGCATAAAAACGTAACCCCTCTTTTTTTGCCAGTCAGGCAAAAATTTATCCTATGTCACTCTCGGTATCAAGACGAATCTAACGACACCTCGCACTCTAAAATCCATCAAGCCGCTCAGGCTAGAGAGCGTGCAAAAGAAATAAATAAACATACATACATACATACATACACACATACATACATACACACATACATACATACACACACTCGAAAAACATGACCCTCCCTCTGGCACAGTCGGGTAAATAAAACTGACTCGGTGGCTCAGTGGTTAGTGCCCTTGACTACTGATCCGAGGGTTGTGGGTTCGATCCCCACCCAGGGCAAGCATTTGTGTGATGAGCAGATTTGTTTGCTCTGTGTCTGGGTGTTAAATATCTATATATGTATGTATTTAAACGTATATATGTATGTATATCAGTCTCTGGTAACCCATAACACAGGGAATCCTACTTTGGGGCCAGATGACCATGTGTGATTTGTCCCAGAATATTTATTTATATTTTATTTATTTATTTTATTGCTTCGTACGTACCATATTGATTCGATTTTTGTGTATTGTACGAGTATTATATGTATCAGTGGATTAAGACGAATCTAACGACATCTATTTTCAAAATACATAAACCACAGACTAAAGAAACACTCATAAATATACGTTCATACATACATAACCGCCTCCGTGGCGTAATGGTCAGTCCATTCGATTCACACCAGGAGATTCTCGGTGGGGTTATCTTGTAAGTCTCGGTTTGGTTGGTGGTAGGGCATTTTCTAAGCCCGTCTGGCTATATACCACCATCTTATCTAAGTCTTGCCGCCAAACTGATGTTTTCCGGCTTGAAGATAAGATAGCCAGTTCTCCATTGCGTTGGGGAATGTTGGTAAGCCCGCTTCCATCTTCGGCATCATCGTCACTTACCATCAGGTGAAATGATGCAAAAGGCTTACCAATTGTGAATTAAAAAAAAACATACACCCGAAAAAATTACCCTCCTTCTTAACCAGTTAGGTAATTAATTAAACAAGATATATCACTAATGTAATGTAATAAATGTTTTTTTTTGTTTAAATAACCGTTTAATTTTTCAGTCGTTTTGAATTAAATAATTTTAAACTTTTGAGCGTCGGTGGCGCAACGGCAAGGGCCGCTACCTCCTGTCCGGGAGGTGGTGGTTCGAATCCTGCCACGTACCAATGTGTTTTCGAATTTCGATCTCATATGTATATACGTTTTTCCGACGCTCTTACGGTGAAGGAAAACATCGTGAGGAAACCTGCACACGCCTGCGAAAAAACTCGAAAGTTATGTGTGAAGTTGACCAACTCGCACTGGGCCCGCGTGGTCGACTGGCCCCATCGCACTAATTCAGGGTAGGCTCGAGCCCCTCGGTGGGGACGTATATATGAGCTGATGTGATGAAACTTTTGAATCACTGCCTACCTATACATACTGCCTACCGTTTTTTCTCACTACCTATTCTGTTTCCACTGTGGTCTGTTAACCCATGGGGAAAATTAGACTCATACTAACGGCGAAAGTTAATTGTCATTCTGTAGTAATCCTCCCCTCTTAAAAGTTAACCGATTTTGACCAATTTTTGATAGGTTATCATATCAATCAGAACAAAAGCTAGGTTTATAGGTTTAATTTTTAAAAATATTCATTAGAAATAAACAAATATAATGGCCTAAATTAGTTCTGTATGAAAACACGTGAACGACATTTAAAACTGAACTTATTAACTTTATAAAAAAAAACCGGCCAAGTGCGAGTGAGAATCGCAAACATAGGGTTCTGTACCATTATACTAGATGGCGCTAGTTTCTTCAGTTCCGTACTATCATACTAGATGGCGCTAGTTTCTTCACGTTTAAAAAAAACACGTTTTTTGTATGGAGACTCACTTTTTCTAATTTCAACTGTCTAGCTATCACGGTTCATGAAATACAGCCTGGTGACAGACGGACGGACAGCAAAGTCTTAATAATAGGGTCCCGTTTTTACCCTTTGGGTACGGAACCTTAAAAACAAAAAACTATATAACTAGCTTTTGTTCTGACTGACAATCTATCAAAAATTGGTCAGAAACGTGTAACATTTAAGAGATAAAAATCGCTAACACCAGTAACACCATTTCGGCTGCCCAATTTCAAAACACAGTATCTGACAATTCTCAGTTTTTTTTTCTTATTTGCCTTATAAAAAAAGTTTTTCTTGCTAAATGATAAAAAAATATATATTTATGAATAGAAGGTGCTTCAATAAAAGTATTTATCTGAAAAGATACTTCAAATTTAGTCATAAAAGAAAAATAATTGAAAACACTAAACACGTTAAAAAACCGACTTCCATCGCAACAACTTCGAACAATTTTGCATTGTTATTTTTGGTTTTTGTTAATTTTCTAATAAAGTATTACACCGATTTTGATAAAATTTATTTGGGACCACACGGGAAGCACTAGCTTTCGAATAAAAAAAGAATCATCAAAATCGGTTAACCCAGTCAAAAGTTATGAGGTAACACACATAAAAAAACATACAGTCGAATTGAAAACCTCCTCCTTTTTGGAAGTAGCTTGAAAAAATGCAATAATACTTAAAAAAAGTCAAGTACAAAAAGTTTGCAGTTACTGTTTTTTTTTTAATGGGGGCAGCTGATTTTGTATAAAAGTCGCAGCTTCACAATGCTCCTAAATCTGATTAATAGGAAACATTCGTTCGGGGTAGCCCGGTATGTCCGGCGATAGACCAGACGCACACGCCCCATAAACAGACAAGGGGTTCTGGCTCTGGAAGTCCAATCTCCGTGGTGGTCGCTGCGGCGGTTGTTTAATTACGCCCGCCAGATTGAACAGTGTCGTGATTTTAGGTCACTATCAATGGACGCACCCGTTGAAGCCTGTGTCTAAATAGGGATTTTTACGTCATTGCCGGTGTCTTTTCTGTGACGAATGACAAAGCAGTATCGTCATATCAGCCGACGGACGCCCACTGCTGGACATAGGCCTCCTCCAAGGATTTCCATGACGACCAGTTCTGCGCTGCCCGCATCCAGCGGCTGCCCGCAACGTTTATAAACAGTATAATATTCACAAATGCAAGATTAAGTCGGACCCGTCAATTTAGAATATTAGTTGCAGTAACATTTCTAAAAAATATTTTATGTTTTAAAAACGATAGTAATTAAACCTCCGAAAATTACACTGAATCCTCAAGTATTTTAGTATTTAAATTCCGGCCAAGTGCGAGTCGGACTCGCGCAAAGTAGGATTCCGTAGTCTTTTAAAAAAATAAATGTATATTTTAAAAACAAAATTGTATTTGCAGTTGGTCATAGAATTATTTGTACAGAAAATCTATAAACTTTTTACTAATCCAACCGCACATCTTGGTCGACTATTACTCCTAAACTAGGAAAGCCTACTTAGCAGTGATAGTTTTCTTTTTAAACGACTTTAAAAAAAGGAGGAGGTTTCTCAATTCGACCGTATATATATTTTTTTATTTGTGTTCGCAGATAACTTCGTCGTTTATGAACCAATTTTGATGATTCTTTTTTTATCGGAAAGTAGATATCCCAACGGTGGCACCATGATAAGGAAACCAGGATCTGATTATGGCATCCCCGAGAAATCGAGGGGAACTTTAGAGTCCTGTTTGAAGTCGGTTTTTTTTTGTTCAAAATTATTAAATTGATTATATGTCCTACTATTAACATTTTTTTCAGATGTCCTAAAATAGCTGTTTAGCTGGTAGAGGGCTTGGACCCATCCGCCCCGGTGGGTCTGCTCCGTCAACGGGGAAACGGGGAAGATGGGAAACATTGGTAAAGTTGTGCCATCTGCTCCATCAGTAGCCCCGGCCTCGGCGTTTAACGGGGCGGATGGCACACAACACACCGGTATTAGGTACATTTTTTGGGGAGAATAGAATATTATTCTACATACAGAGGGGTAGGACACTTGACTGTAAGAAAAATTGGCACTTTAAAGCTTAATATTTCGCAAAGCGATCCCTGAATCAAAATATAGTTTCAGCAAACCCTTAATAGTTTTGAAATACCTACTCGACGATACCCCACACGAAAGGGTACGTCAACGAAAAAAATTCACCCCTTCTTTACATGCCATTTTTTTTAAATAAGATTTTATTATTGTCGGTGTGATTAATATGCCAAATTACAGGATAGACAGATAGACAGACATCGCGAAACTATGAGGTAATGAATATTACTGCTTTATAAAGTAAGTGAACGAAAACCTTTGTGCTAATAAATTATACGGAAACAAGGGAATAAAATAATAGGGAATAGAAGCGTCGGTGGCTCAACCGGTAACGACTCGGTCCATCTAACCAGAGGTACCGGGTTCAAATCTGGACGGCCGATGTACCAATGAGTTTTTCAAAAACTTACGTACATACGGTATTGCTTAAACGGTGAAGGAAAACATCGTGAGGAAACCTGCACACGCCTGCGAAGAAACTCGAAGGTTATGTGAGAAGTCGACCAACCCGCACTGAGCCCGCGTGGTCGACTAAGGCCTGATCGCCCTAATTCAGGGTAAGCTCGAGCCCCCTCGGTGGGGACGTATATGAGCTGTAATGATGATGATGATGATATATAATAATAACGCGGAGAGAACTGTAACAAAAATGTTAAAAAAAAAACTTTTTAAGGGTACCTCCCCTACAAGTAAAGTGGGGATGTTTTTTTTTCTCTTCAAACCCAGTCGCAGTCGTGTGGGGTATCGTTGGTTAGAGCTCAAAATTAGTTGTAAGTCTAAGAGCATTTTATAATTTAGGGTTCCGTTTTTTTATTCACAATTGGTAAGCCCTTGGCATCTTTTCCGAAAAACATGGGCTGTTTGAAAGTGCTAAATTTTGTCGGAGTCGAGTGTCCCCACCCCCTAACAACTAAACCGCTGTATTTGGAAATTTGAAAAGAAGATATGGACGCGATAAAGGCAACTACGGTACCCTACATTGCGTGTGGCCCAAAACGCACTTGGCCTACACATTTATTCAGGAACATTAGTATTTTATTCTCGTAGTTTAAGTATTTATTAGAATCAAAAGTTGTCGCTAACTTTTTTTTATTCACAATTGGTAAGCCCTTGGCATCATCTCACCTCATGATAAGTGATGATGATGCCGAAGATGGAAGTTGGCTTACCAAGATTCCCCAACGCAATGGAGAACTGGCTAATAAAAGCAAAAAACTTAATGTAATATGCTACAAGCTCATTTTAAAATTGTTTTTCGGAACGATGATTACATTCCTTTTAAAAAACTTAGCGTCGTCTCACGGTAAAAACATTAGCATTCAACCGGGGCCCTGAGAACAAAAATCTCTATAAAACACCCATCTTACGAGTACTTTCACAATGGAAGAATATAAAATGTACGTGGAATGGCTCGTGAAAAACTTGTAAAAAGCCGCCGAGGCGAAGGAATTCCATTCAGCCAGAGATGGCAGCTGCCCGCGCTGGAACAGATGGGGACCCACCCACCCCTACTTACTTCTAACTAAACCCTACTAATATGTACGAGTATGTAAGATTACTTACATATATATACATAGAAGCGTCGGTCGGTGGCTCAACCGGTAACGACTCGGTCCTCCTAACCAGAGGTGCCGGGTTCAAATCCGGACGGCCAATGTACTAATGAGTTTTTCGAAACTTACGTACATATACTCACCGACTGCTTTAACGGTAAAGGAAAAACATCGTGAGGAAACCTGCACACGCCTGCGAAGAAACTCGAAGGTTGTGTGTGAAGTCGGCCAATCCGCACTGGGCCCTCGTGGTCGACTAAGGCCCGATCGCCCTAATTCAGGGTATGCTCGAGCCCCTCCGTGGGGACGTATATGAGCTGATATGATGACATATTAACATGAAAATCATTTTACTTGAAAATTAGTATGGGATTTGAGGCACCCTTTTGCCAACAGTAATTGGTTTTTGTTGGAACTAATTTGTATTTTTTGTAACTATTTTTCGTTGTTGAAAAGCTGATAAAATAAGGAAGTTTTTACACTATTGGGCCACTCCAACTGTATTACAACTTTTTTCTGGAAAATCACAAAGCATTTAAACAAATGCGTTTTTTATACAAAATTAAAAAAAAAACAAATGTTAATAACTCGAAAATGGTGAGACTTTTACAGAACTTAAATTTTAGCATGTAATAGGTTATAGTATTACCTATCCGCAGTTACAGGATGATCCTACATTTTTTGGACATCCCTGTATGTTAGGCTCGATAGCCGGATTAGCTTATTGAGCGAAAAACAGAAGACATAACTATGACAGAAAGCGTTGTGGGCGTCTCAAAAGCTTTGAGACGCGATATACGTAATGTAAAACAAAGGTCACCCGAAAAACGGAGCGGACATGAATAGTCCGGGATACCAGTATCCAATCCACGTGATCCATGCATTAGCTTAAAGTCAATGGACGGTGTGGAAAAAAATAGCACTGAAAGTCTCAAATCACTCTAAAAAAATTATTCAAAATTTTAGTGCGTTTGACTACATTTCAGCTGATGGAAACTGACGATGCAGTCAAGAATAGCACATCATATCAGCTCATATACGTCTCCACCGAGACGCTCGAGCCTACCCTAAATTAAGGCGATCGGGCCTTAGTCGACCACGCGGGCCCAGTGCGGGTTGGTCGACTTCACACACAACCTTCGAGTTTCTTCGCAGGCGTGTGCAGGTTTCCTCACGATGTTTTCCTTCGCCGTAAGAGCGTCGGATAAACGTATACATATGAAATCGAAATTCGAATACACATTGTTATATATGTGGCAGGAATCGAACTACGACCTCCCGGACAGGAGCTACCAGCCCCTAGCCGTTACGCTACTGATGACGCTCTCAAGAATAACGCACGCAAACTCAAATACTCCCCAAATTGTAAGTCTAAAAACACTGAAGGAGTTCCATTCAATTTAAATTTAACAGAAAGTTCACTGAACCAATGCAAAACGCAAAAAAATACTGAGGACGATCAGATCAGATATAGTTTGTCGGAGAATTCAGTGCTAAACTTTTTTAACAGTTGACAATTTATTATTTGTTGGTTCCTAATAATTAGTAGCTTTATTGGTTGGTACGTTGGTAGCTTTATTAGTAGACTAGACAGCTGATGTAGTAAAAACAAGGTTGCAAGTTTTACAGGACAATATTGAGGCAGAGAAAACGCTCTCTCACACTGGACACTTCATACAACGGGCCAGAAATGACATTTCAAAAAAGGAATGACGGAACAAACAAAATGGCGGCGAAATCCTATTACGTTCGACAACCAAACAGTAACCAATCTGTATCAATCTGGGTGACGAGGGGGTGAGGTCGCAATCTAGAGAGCGGCAGGGAGTGTCCATACTGTATGTTAGTACTAATATATATCCTTTGCCCACACAAATCAAGAAAACGAAATGGAATAAATAATAGTAATGGCCTCTAAAGCAATCAACCGAAGGGAAGAAATAAGCTGTCGTAAATTTTTCGACAGTTTCATTTTTCTTTAACGGCCCTGTATCGAGCAATAAGAAAGGAACACGCCCGGGAATAATGGCTTATTCAAATTTCACATCGGAAAAACCGCAGTTTGGAAAACGATCGGATCGAGCCCACCTGCGGCCCGCTGAACCTTTTTAAAAATGGAACTCTATAATGCTCCACTTCACCTCATCTATCAAGGATTAGGTTAGGGACCATTTTTGCGGTAGTAAATGTGGTTATTTTAGTAGAATTATCAAGATGATGCTATTAAGAGCGAAGTATATATTATTCGTACAAACATACAGTATAGACACTCTCTGCCGCTCTATAGATTGCGACCTCACCCCTTCGTCATCCAGATTGATAGAGATTGGTTACAGTTTGGTTGTCGAACGTATAGGATTTCGCCGCCATTTTGTTTGTTCTGTCATTCCTTTTTTTAAATGTCATTTCTGGTCCGTTGTATGAAGTGTCCAGGGTGTGCTAAGAGTGTAAATCACTAGATTATACTTCGGTCACGTATAGCCAGGAGAGATCCGAACAACCTCCAAATCTGCATAACATTAGCAAGTGGGGGCAAATGAAGGACGCTACGGTCCCCCAACGCGACGACTCTTGGATCAAAAATATCATCTATCAAGGATTAGGTTTGGGACCATTTTTGCGGTAGTAAATGTGGTTATTTTAGTAGAATTATCAAGATGATGTTAAGAGTGTAAATCACTAGATTATACTTCGGTCACGTAGCCAGGAGAGATCCGAAAACCTCCAAAGCTGATAACATTAGCAAGTGGGGGCAAATGAAGAACGCTACGGTCCCCCAATGCGAATCATGTATCAAGGATTAGGTTAGGGACCATTTTTGCGGTAGTAAATGTGGTTATTTTAGTAGAATTATCAAGATAATGCTAAGAGTGTAAATCACTAGATTATACTTCGATCACGTAGCCAGGAGAGATCTGAACAACCTCCAAAGCTGATAACATTAGCAAGTGGGGGCAAATGTAGGACGCTACGGTCCCCCAACGCGACGACTCTTGAATCAAAATATTACTAAGTTTTATTAAACTAAAAAGATCCAATTCATATTATTTTTGCTTTTAAGAGTTTTTGTCGGGGGTTTTTAAATTTTCAAGTGACTTTCAAAAAGGAGGAGGTTCTCAATTCGTATGTATGTTTTTTTTTATTAAAGTTTTTATCACGTCAAAATAGCATAGTCAGACACAATTCCTGATGGAACTGAATAAAAAAGACTATTTGGTTGATTTTCTTAACATTTTAAGTAATGACATAGACTAATAATTTCCCGAGATAGTTCCCAAGGGATCTCGCGCACGTCGGCATCGCAGCGGAGCACAGGATTGACGTGATTTTTTTGCATAAAATACCTGAGGGGTAAGTGGTAAGTTACATAGACTGCTAGTCAGAATAGCTCGATATAGTTCCCGTGGGATCTAGACTAAACTCTACTCGCTTGCCAGCCGGCACCACTCACCATCAAAGACAGTCATAAAAACGATGCCCACGCGAGCGAAGCCGCGGGAAAAAGCCTGTATATTATTATTTTTTAACAATTCTATACCTACACCACATCACGGTGCTGGATAATAAGACCAGAGGGTGCAGTAACTTGATACGCAGACTGGTCTTACCTACTACTAGTCGAAGAGGACGCCTACGTTTTTTTTTTTTATTCACAATTGGTAAACCCTTGACAACATCTCACCTGGTAGTAAGTGACGATGTTGCCGAAGATGGAAGCGGGCTTACCAAGATTCCCCAACGCAATGGGGAACTGGCTATCTTATCTTCATGCCGGAACACACCAATGATATCAACATTGATATTTGGCGGCAAGACTTAGATAAGATGGTGGTAGCTAGCCAGGCGGGCTTAGAAAATGCCCTATCACCAACCAGTCTTACAATTGACCCCGCCGGGAATCGAACCCGCGACCTCCTCTGTAAAGCCAGTGAACTTTGCCTCTAAGCTACGGAGGCGGTTATAACGTTACGTTACTTCTTGTTACGTGCGCGATCTGAGTAAGAACTTTACTGCCCCAACGGCCATCTGTTCTATACGAGCTATATGCCCCGCCCGCCCATTGCCACTTAGCAACGAAGTAGCAAAGGCTTAAAGTGATCAAAAAAGTCGCGCTGTTTCCATTGCACTTCTCCGTGTGTCAACTCAGCGGATAAGAGTATGTGCATTGCATGTATATTTATGACCCTGGCATACCTGTACGTGCCTGTACCCAGTGCTCGCCCATATTGAAGTTTTTACAAGGCCTCACAAAATAACTCATAAAACATGTCAATCCTACATTCGATTCGCGAGGATGTATATACATACAGGGTGTCTTACCGGCGCCACAGTCACAGATGAGATACTAGTTGGGTACTAGTCCTTCCCAGTAACACAAGCTACCTGCATGCCAAATTTTATCAAGATTGGTCAAAGTGATGAAGCGTGAAAATGTAACAAACAAACAACCAATCAAACACATTTTCACATTTATAATATTAGTAAGGATTCTGTTTACTTAATTGTTTATGTTTTGTATTCTTTCTTAGACAATCACATCACTATTGACATTTTATATTCTGATTCTACAATGTTATTAATTTGTGACGTGAAACAAATTAATATAAATTTATCCCTTAATCACACCCTGGACACTTCATACATCGGGCCAGAAATGACATTTCAAAAAACAAATGACGGAACAAACGAAATGGCGGCGAAATCTTTTAGGTTCGACAACCAAACTGAAACCATCATGTATCAATCTTGGTGACGAAGGGGTGAGGTCGCAATCTAGAGAGCGGCAGGGAGTGTCCATACTGTATGTTAGTACTAATATATAAGGTCTAACAAAATTAACTGAACTATTTTAACTAATGCTTCTACGCATGAACTGAACAATTTTCCCCATGAAACCCATAGTCAAATCTCAAAAAATTTTGAACTTCCCATACTAAGTTGGCTGATCAGCTGATCGAGTTAGTATGAGAGAGCCAATTTTTTTTGCGATTCGACTATGGTTTCCATGGGGAAAGTTGTTTAGTTTCATTGGTAGAACCAGTTAAAATAGTTTCAGCTAATTTTGTTACACGTTATATAATCTGAATCTCGGAAACGGCTCCAACGATTTGCTTAAAAATTAGTATTACGGGGATTTTTTATAGGTCTCAACACCGTCGCCTAGGTACTTAACTAATCTAAATATATAAAACTCAAAGGTGACTGACTGACATAGTGATCTATCAACGCACAGCCCAAACCACTGGACGGATCGGGTTAAAATTTGGCATGCAGGTAGATGTTATGACGTAGGCATCCGCTAAGAAAGGATTTTGAGAAATTCCCACGGGAACCGCAAAAATCGGGATCTGCGCGGCCGAAGCTACGGGCATCCACTAGTTATTTAAATAAATTCAGACTTATTAGAGCAAATTTTTAAGTACTTTCATTTGTTGATATTTTTATATTTTTGTATGGTTATATCAGTGTAGTTTTCTACATTACTTTAACATTATGTTAAATTGTTCATTTTTTGTATTATTTCTTTATTTATCAAAGTATATATACTAGTACTAACATACCGTATTGACACTCCCTGCCGCTCTCTAGATTGCGACCCCACCCCCTCGATTGACCAGGATTAATACAGATTGGCTACAGTTTGGTTGTCGAACGTATAGGATTTCGCCGCCATTTTGTTTGTTCCGCCATTCGTTTTTGGAAATGTCATTTCTGACCCGTTGTATGAAGTGTCCGGGGTGTGTCACTATTGACATCTTACTCGTATATTATGATTCTACAATATATTAATTTGTGACGTGAAACAAATGAATCTAAATCTATCCCTTTATGATTCAGGGTAGGCTCGAGCCCCTCGGTGGTGACGTATATGAGCTGTAATGATGGCCCATAGGCAAGGACACCCTGTATACAGGGTGGGAAGGAGTATACCGACAGATTTTAACCATGGATTCCTGGTGGTATTATGAGTAAATAATGTTATATCAACATGGGTCTAAAACTGCCTTATTAACTTACTTAATTTCTGGAACAAAAAAATCACTTAACGAGAGTAATCCCTTCTAAACGAAACCTTAGTCTACATAGTGAGATCAGAGTATGACACTTGATTATTTAGAGCTCAAGACAACAAACGTCAGATAAACATCTGATATTATTAGGGCGTGTTACCCTTGAGATTTTTTGAACTTGTGAATTATTTAAAAAATTAATATCTCGAAAATTAGGCTTTACTGGCCCATGTTTATATTACTTTTTTTTGTCTAAATAGGCATTAGAATCTTTGGTTATAATTTGTCGGTATACTCCTTCCCACCCTGTATATATACCTCTCCCGAGCTGAGCCTGCGAGAGATGTTCGTAAATACTTCACGCGGAAAATCCACTCGTATATATCCGTACTTTGGCATATTGGGAGTGGACTTGTTATCGGAGATTTTCAAACACGTTTTTGTGCCTTACAAATACAATTTATGCGAATAATTAAAAAAATAAAACTAAGTAGGTAGGTAAGTACCTGAATGTGATTAAATCGGTCAGATTAGGTCCAATAGAAGCTTAAATCGATTCCCGGCGGGGTCAACTTTGTAAGACTCGGTTTGATTGGTGGTAGGGCATTTTCGTCCCTTTTTCCCACTGCTCAACTAAGTTTTCAACCAGTTGCGCAGTTGAACAGTGGGTCATCGCATTGTATGTTCGAACTTAGTGTTCACCACTGCTCTACTACTGCTCAACTGTCATTCATAGCCCGCCTTGCTAGCTACCACCATCTTATATAAGTCTTGCCGCCAAACATCAAAAACATCAGCGTTAACAGCATTGATGTGTTCCGGCTTGAAGATAGCCAGATCCTCATTGCGTTGGGGAATCTTGGTATGCCCGTTTCCATCTTCGGCATCATCGTCACTTACCATCAGGTGAGATGATGCCAAGGACTTACCAACTGTGAATAAAAAAAATAAAAAAATCGGCACTTACCATCAGGTGAGGTGCAGCCAAACGCACTCGGATTTTAAAAAAAAACAAAAAAGAAACGTTAAAACTTTAGGTAGGAGCCTGATTGGCTAAGAACTTTAATTTTATTTTAACCGCCTCTGTGGCGCAATGTTTAGTCCATTCGCTTCACACCAGGAAAGAGTTCGAGGGATCGATTCCCGGCGGGGTCGAATTTGCAAGACCCGGTTTGGTTGGTGGTTAGCCATTTTCTAAGCCCGTTTGGCCAGCTACCACCATCTTAACCAAGTCAGTCCACTAAACATCAATGTCAACAGCATTGATGTGTTTCAGCATGAAGATAGCCAGTTCTTCATTGCGTTGGAATCTTGAGAAGCCCGCTTCCATGTTCGGCATCATTGTCACTTACCATTAGGTAAGATGATACAAAGGGCTAGGGATGACGAATGCTAGTCATCTGAGTTACTTTTTATCATCTGGCAAAAACGACATTTTGTTCTAAAAATGTTTAAATTACCTAGGCGTGACGTCATAGTTTAGCAACGTCATTTATGTACTCATTTTGTTATTTTGGTGCATTAAAAATCGAAGACTTGATGGAAAGCAAAACGAGTAAGGTTTTCCGAAGTTTAAGTAGAAGGGCAATTTAGTGATCAAGAGTTCATAATTTATTTCTGATGCTGTCGTCATCGTCATTGTGAATAAGAGAAAAAAGAAAATTACTTATTTCTGAACTTCATACGATTGATGTCAGTTCTTTAAAGCAAGTTCGATCAATTTCCCTTCCCTATAATAATAATAAAATAATAAATTATCCAACGTAAAGAAGACGTGTACAAGATGATAATGATGAAGTGCTTTTTAAGTGAAATCTTGTGGGCGATTAAAAGGGAAGAATAGCAAGCACTGTCCATACAAAAAGAGAAAATGTTTTTCCACCTCTGTATATGATCCAATCATAATTATTTTTATTAATTAACTAGCTTTTGCCCGCGGCTTCGCCCACGTGGACATAGCTTTTATGACTCTTTTTGAGGGTGAGTGGTGCGCGAGCCGCAATCAGCTCGCAAGCGTGGACATGAGTTTTCACCAGGTACCTCAGGAACTGTATCGGGCTATTCGGATTAGCAGTCTTTGTCACTTCCCACCCCCTCAACAAATTCTATACAAAAAATCACTTTAATCCGTTGCTCCGTTGCGACGCCACCGACGTGCGCGAGCGTAGAAAACAGCTGTCCCCAGATCCCTCGGGAACTATGTCAGGATATACTTATTAGTATATTATATGATTTTTCCACCTCATCTCTGTGCTAAAAATCACACCAGTCCATTTTTTCGTTACGATTTTAAATAAAACGAACAAAGAGTATTGTTTTAGTTTCCTCAGGAACTGCATCGGACTATGATAATTTCCACAGATAAAGGGTTGACTATTTCATTCCCAGTGATACAGGCTACCTGCATGCCAAATTTCATCAAGATTGGTAGAGGTGTTGAAGTGTGAATAGGTAACAAACAAACAAACACATTTTCACATTTATAATATAAAGTAAGGATTTCTAAATCTTAAATAAAATATAGAGCGTCGGTGGCAAAACGGTTAGGGCCACTACCTCCTGTCCGGAAAGCCGTGATTAGAATCCTGCCACTTACCAATATCTATACGAATATCGATTTCATACTGGTATGTACGTTTATCCGACGCTCTTACGGTGAGAAAAACATCGTGAGGAAACCTGCACACGCCTGCGAAGAAATTCGAAGCTTATGTGTGAAGTCAATCAACCCGCAATGGGCCCGCGTGATTGTCTAAGGCCAGATCGCCCTAACTCAGGGCAGGTCGAGCCCCTCGGTGGGGACGTATATAAACTGATATGATGAAATATTATCAAAAAACTAATTCAAATCATTATAGGTATCAATCTAGTAATAAAATTTCCTAACAATATTAATATGGGTCAAATCCTCGAGTCGTATCACGTATCAGCTCCAAAGGAGCCCAAGACGCACTTCTCGTTGCCGCGCTGGATGGCAATAGACAACCTTAGCAGCAGGTAGGACCTCACGTCACATCTCCTCTCTCGAAGGCGAAGACCAATCTTCTTTGTGAAGGCAAAGGCCTCTGAGGGTTCAGCGGCCGGTTGTCTCACAGACCAGCGGCACAAAGCAGTAATTTGCCTCCAAGACCGAGTACTTATTATGCTTCTTTCTCACCGCTAGTTGAGCAGCAGTACCGTACGGGTGAGGAGTGAGGCAGAAAAAGTGGCTTCCCAAAGCAGACACGTTCCTCTCTGCCATAGCACCTGTTTAAACCCTCCGGCCTTCAGCCATCAGATCGACTAAAGCCCGGCCGGCGGCTGCATCAAAGATGGAATATTCCATCTGGCCGAGACCAGTGCCCTCCGAGTGAGGTCATTAAGGAATTGGTGACGTGGTAATCTTCACAAACACGACTGCGACTCAGTGAGTGATGGCCAATTGCCTCCACCGAGGACCCGCAAATACATTGATGAGGTTCACAGATATTGATATTGCAGGCGGAGAGCAACTGCCACACGCAAATAGTCGCCGTCAGAAGAGTTCCCATATCTATGCCTCTTGGTTAAAAGATGTTAAACTCGATTTATGTGTTTTTATTTTCTTAAACGATTGGAATCTGTAAAAACAGTCTCTCTGTTCGTCTATGAAACACATCGCTACGTACCATAGTTCCAGAGTTTAAAGTAGCGGATGCTGAAAAATACATAAAAGAAATCCACTCAAAAGTATGAAATAATATTTTAATGTTTTAATACAACTTAAGCGCGTTTTATTATCCCTGCAGTGCCATCTATTGACATTCTGCTACTATGATTATAATGTTTGGTATGTGTGGCTAATATATAGAAAAAAGTACTCTATTGTTATTATTGTATGTATCGATAGATAATTTCCCACGGGACCTGTTTAGTTTTCCGGGATAAAGAATACCCGACTATACAATGATGGTAAAAACACCCCATCCCAATGTAAAGGTTTCATATTCTTACGTTGAGTCATTCTAAAGATACATTTTTTTGCATTCCTGTAGGAACCCTAATTTTTTTGGGATTCACAATGTCCCAGTTTTAGTACGCGATAAGGGTATCAACGTGTAAAATTTGATTGTAATAGGTCAAGCCACATTTGCGTCGTGAGCCACTCTATAAATGAATACTTTTGATTTTCCCACGGGAACTCTTGAATTTTCTGGGATAAAAAGCATCCTATATGTTAACCCGGGCTATAAGGAACCACCATACAAAATTTCATCAAAATCCGCCCGGTAGTTTTTGCGTGATGCGCGAACATACAGACAGACAGACAAAAATTCCAAAAGTTGTTGTTTTGGCCTCTGTATCGTTAGTAATGTCCACCACAGTTATTATTTTCCAAAAATATTTCATGTACAGACACGGCCCCGTTACAGTTTTATTATATTATAGATATGTTATTGACACAATTAATAAACTTGGTTTATAGGTTTTTTTTTCGGCGCGTTGTTTTAGTTTTAAAGCTTAACTACATTTGTATGGATAATCGAGCCTCTTGGAGACCTTTATTAGAGAAGACTTGTTTTAAATTTTATTTTTTATCGAAAATTAGTAAGCCTTTGACATCATCTCACCTGACGATGATTATTTTTAAATCAATAGATCCATTGTCGGAAGTATGTACTATAAATAACATAGAAATCTGGTAACCATTGAGTTGCCATCGAATTAATAATAAATTGTGGACGTAATGCCTTGTGTCATTAAGGAGCAATTAATCAAAAGCAGGAATGAAAGTCGAAATAGACATTCGCTCGCCGCGATAAAATGGCCGCTCATTTTACGGCAAATTGATAAATTATATTTAGGACGCGGTGTTTTCAATAGAATTTTGGTAAGAGTTGACAATCATTTTTTCTCCAAGGATGCACCTTCTATTGCGCAAATAGGCTATTTGACTACCACTGGAAAATAGTTTTGTATTATTTGTTATTGCATAAAATGCAAACCATTTTAATATTTCCTGGAGATCTGTCGTATATACGGAGTAAATCAATGTTAAAGTTTGAATTTTAAAAATACGCGCCAAAACGCAATGTTCGCTAAGGCGCCTGGTTGCTCTGACAGATGACGTCACACATAAGTAAACAACAAACTGGGGTAATAGTGAAAGCACGCACTGAACCGAATGTTTACTTCTGTGTGACGTCATCAGAGTTGCAACCAATAACAGAGCGTTTTCAAACACGTGATCAAACCACAAAAAAAATTAAATTTCATTTATGTTTTTTATACAGAAAATGACCTTTTTTTTTCAGAACATTAATAAAATATGCTTTTTACATTACATTTTATTAGGATGACAACAAATTGTTACATATTTTAAACATAGTCAAAATGCCTATTGTATGGTCGGACACTCTTTGGAAATTAGGATACCTTCTATCTGATACTTACCCCCCCCCCTCCCCCTCCTCACTGGGAAATGTGCCCCCTTAACAGATTTTTCTGGTATTTGGGTAAAACTATAATGATACAAAAAATGGCTAAGTGCGTATCGGACCATGTGCAAAGTAGGGTCCGATAGTATTTTCAAAATTAAAGGTACCTACATTTTAAGAAGATTGTGAGACCCTTCGGCGAAAATTAGACTTTTCATTCAAACGGCGATAGTGATTTTCACCTTTTAAAAGTTAACCAATTTTTGATGGATTGTCAGTCAGAACAAAAGCTAGGTTTACAGGTTTCGTTTTTTAAATTATTGATTTAAAAACTTAAATTTATTGTTTTTTTACAAGCTTTTATTTAACTTGCAATGTATGTTATGTTTGTTTCTTTGGAATTTTGCAAGTTAAATTTGACCCACTTCCCGGTTTCAGATTGAGCTGAAATTTTGCATTCATATGTATATCGCGTGACCATGCTATAATGGTTTTTAGTTTTTCGAAAATTATTTAGACTATTGCAGTGTTTCACTGCAAAGAGCTTATTAAATTATTTAAGTACATATATATGTATATTAAGGTGTAAAGTATTAATATGAGTTTATTTAGACTATTAAAGTAAGACAATCGATAACCAAAATATGAGCTTGGATTTTTTGACATCACAATACGTTCTTCATTCCTTCGTCGCTCGAAAGCAAAAACGAAGTTCTTTTTGCAGTTGGTATTAGAACAATGGTACAGAACAAAAATTTTAAATTCATTATATTATAAGCCTTATAGCTTGGGCAACGAATAATTTGTGGATGGAAAAGTCGAAAGCAGAAAGTTTGACTTAGAAACTTTTTTTGGACCAGTTAGGAGATAAACATACTAAAAGTCCTGACACCTCCGAGTGGAGCCCGAGGGGGGAGGGGGGCACAAATGTCCCGTTTTTTAGTTTTTTGCTTACATCTCGAAAACGGTGCGTTAAAAAAAATAAAAAAAAATAAAAAAAATATCAAAAATGGCTACAAAAATAAATAAAAAATGTAATAAAGGTTAAAAAAAAATTAAAAAAGTTTGAATAGTTAAAAAAGTATGCTGAGAAAAGTTATGAAGCAATGTATAACAGAAAACGTAATAGAGTGGAACACATTTATTAAATTCGACTAAAAAACTAAGAAAAGTTAAAAAGTTAAAAAAGTACTTAAAAAAGTTTTAAAAAAAGTTAAAAAATAAATAAAAAAAGTTGTAAAAGTTAAGTAAGCTGAGAGAAGTTATGAAGCAACTATAACAGAAAACGTAAGAGTGAAGAGTAGAACAGATTTTTGAATATCGACTAAAAATCTAAGAAAAGTTAAAAAAAGTTCTTACAAAAAAGTAAAAAATAAATTTTAAAAAAATATAATAGTTGAAAAAGTTAAGTAAGCTGAGAAAAGTTATGAATCAATGCAATTATAAAAAGTTAAAAAATAAAGTTAAAAAAAAAATTTAAAATTTAAAAAATAAATAAAAAAAGTTAAAAAAGTTAAGTAAGCTGCGAAAAGTTATGAATCAATGTATGATAATTGACAGAAAACGTAAGAGTGTAAAATAGAACAGATTTTTGAAAATCGACCATTTTTCGAAGCTCATAGCTAGGCAAATATTGGAGATAGATACAAAGTGTGAAAGCCAAAGTTATAGAGAATTTTATCAGCTTTTATTATGTAGTACAACAAAATTTCGTACAACGCACCGTTTTCGAGATGTAAGCAAAAAACCAAAAAACGGGTCCTTTGTGCCCCCTCCCCCCTCGGGCTCCACTCGGAGGGGTCAGGACTTTTAGTATGTTTATCTCCTAACTAGTCCAAACAAAGTTCCTTAGTTAAACTTTCTGCTTTCCACTTTTCCATCCACATCCCCCTTGTGAGCACTCATTGACCAAATTATTACTAAATAATTACAATACTTGTTACAAAATACAATTACATCTCACCAAACCACTTCGGTTTTAAAAAAGGAAGATCTACCGCTGAAGCAGTTTACAATTTAGTAGAACACGGAGTTAAAGCACTAGATAGTAAGAAAAAATGCCTTGCTATCTTTTTAGATTTAGCAAAGGCTTATGACACGGTGTCCATTCCTTTGCTGGTAAGCAAGCTGGAAAATGTTGGTATAAGAGATCGGCAGCTGCAAATTTTTCAAGATTATCTTAGTGACAGAACACAAAATGTAAAAGGTGATACACTCAGCCAGCCTGAGAACATAACTTTCGGTGTACCCCAAGGAAGTATTCTGGGTCCAACTCTTTTTCTCGTTTATATTAATGAGTTGTGCCAACTTTCTATTCCTAGTAATCAAATTTTTACCTTCGCCGATGACACAGCTATTGTCTTCGAGGAAAAGAGTTGGCCTGAAACGTTTTCTAGGGCACAGGGTGGCCTTAACAAGGTATGTACATGGCTGAGAAATAATCTCCTAACTGTAAATTCTGAAAAAACTAAGTATGTTACCTTTTCTATTCAAAAATCTACTCAATCTGCTTGTGAAATGAATCTTATATGTCACTCCCCAATTTTTCTCGGTAATTATCAGGAATGTAGTTGTTGCTGCCTAGAGAGAGTATCTGATGTAAAATATTTAGGAATCGTTTTGGATAACTTACTTAATTTTAAACTTCATACCAATCTGTTATGCCCAAGAATTAGAAAACTAATGCCAATTTTTAGATATATGAGATATGTTGCTGACTCTAATTTAATGAAAACTCTTTACTTGGCTTTATGTCGATCAGTTATAAACTATTGTATTGATACTTGGGGTGGGATCTACAAATCGAATCTTATACATGTTGAAAGAGCTCACAGAGGTATTCTTAAAATTTCATCTTTTAAAAAACGAGATTTTCCTACTACAGTTTTGTACAAAGAATCTAATGTTCTTTCAGTTAGGCAGTTATGCCTTCTTCAAATAATAACTAAAAAACATAAACTCACAGCTTATGATATGAATATAAATAAAAGACGGTGTGATATAATTTTTCCAAGTACTTTGGTTAGAACTACCTTTGCACAAAAATTTGATCATTTCCTGGGAAATTTCATCTACAATAGAGTGTCAAGGGATATGGACCTACGATCATTACATTAAGCGCATCTAAATGTAAAAAAGCTGTCTTTGAATGGTTAATGACTCGTGACTATGAACAAACCGAAAAACTATTACAAGCAGTATCATAATCATAATGTACGACACACACACGCAATTACACACACACACACACATACACACACACACACACACACACATACATACACATATCTATATATATTTGATATTACATTTAATTATTTTTTTTGCATTACATTACATTACTCTATTTTAACAACTTGCAGATAAGAACTATACCTCACCGGTTTTATTTTTACTAATATGTGTATTAATGTCTCAACGTCTGCTACATCGAACCACTATAAGCCGATGAGGGGGCCTGGAGACCTAAAATACAGGAAATTTTATTTTCCTAGTTTGGGCTCCAGTCTCTCACAACCTACATTATAATATTATGAACGATAAATGTATAAATTAGAGACAAGTTTGTGGTGAGAAAATAAAAACTAATTGATTGATTGATTGTTAAATTTCCCGAAAAAGCGACATGTAACTCTAGTTACTAGAATCTAGTATACTAATAAATGAAGCATTAAACGGAAATATGATCTTCGTAGAACCTCAGAAATTTTGAAAGATCAATTCAAGGATATTCCACGCAATAGGCTATGTGAACAAAATACCCCCACTTTACATGTAGAAGAGGTGTTTTAAAACATTTTTTAAAAAGATTTTATTCCATAATTTTATACAGGTTAGATTTGTATATAAAAAAAAACAAATTTCAGCTTACAGCTGTAATATCTTTAAGCAAAACGGCTGTGACATACCGATGGACAAACAGACAGACAGAGATGGCGAAACTATACGGGTTCTATGTTTGCCCACCCCCTAACAGTTAAACTGCTATTTCAGGAAATCTAAAAAGTATTGAAAATAGTAGAACGGATGACCGATGGGGCAGTAAAGTTCTCGAGTGGCGATCGCGCATCGGAAAACGTAGCGTAGATAAGCCTCCCACGCGGTGGACCGACGACCTGGTGACGATCACGGGAAGCCGATGGATGTGGGCAGCGCAGGACCGGTCGTCGTGGAAATCCTTGGGGGAGGCCTTTGTCCAGCAGTGCACGATTTTAGGCTGATATGATGATGATGATGATTGAAAATAGCAGGACATAGAAAATTTACGAGGAAAACTATCACACACAGTTAAGTACAATTAAGTTAAGCTTTCTTAGTCTAGGAGTAATAGTCGACCAACTTAAGATGTGCATAGACTTGTACACAGAGTTGCCTTACTAAACATTGTATACAAACTGCAATAATACCTTTGTTTTAATTCTATACCAACTGCAAAAAAAACTGTTTTTAACATGTTTTAACTACGTCACTTTCTGTCTGTCTATCTGTTGTTCTGGGTGGAATATTGCAACGGATTGTTTAAATACTTCCTGTTATCCAATCTTGCTTAAGATTTTGCATACAGCCTCAGTTCCAATGACAACACAATATAGTATATTCAATATCATATCACAGTGGATCCAATATGGCCGCTTAATGCTATATAATATCCACAAAATGGTGGACTACCTGTTTCTTTAGAACTCCCTCATCACGAGTTTAAAATAAAGGATATGATGCATCCTGCAGCCCTGTTAGCTGATGTGACAATGGTGATCAGGCTGATTATTAAAATAACATAATCTTTAATAATTACCCATGTCACAAGACATTTTGCAAGTAGATTTTTTTACATCCTAATTATTTGTTCCAATAACTGAGAATCATGCAAAAGATATATGATGTTTTAAAACACTATTCATATCAGCTCATATACGTCCCCACCGAGGGGCTCGAGCCTACTCTGAATTAGGGTGATCGGGCCTAATTGAAACAATATACAAGAAGGTAACATGTTGCTCCACAGTATTTTTTTATTATTATGTACATTGATGGTACGTGGTAGGCAACCCGTAAGTGGCTCGCCATCGATGTTACGCAGTGTGCGAGAATGTGCATGTTGTATGTTCACACCTAGCTTTTATACATCCTTCAAACACTTTTCATTTTCTTTCCAACACCCATAAATGAAAGCATAAAAACAACTCACTAAATGTACTTTTCATCTCTCCTGTTCATGAGTAGATAGCCGGGTAGAAAATTGCTTTTTCATCGCTAGGGTGGAAAGTATTTTTTTAAATTGCCACAGAATCGAAAATAGTTGAGTTACATAATATTATAAAATAAGAGATTTTTATACATCTAAACTCAGCTATACATTAAATGATGTGTTTATTACGATGTATAAGTTGATATTAAAATCATTTTACAGTTGGTCTATTTTTTTTACAATTACAGAAGATCAACATTTTAAATCATACCTCTATTCTGCTGCCCGCCATAATGCCATGATAGCATGTCAATTTTTTTCACGTTTTGGCATGGCCATCTAGATGCATGTCGTGACCAACTCAATTAGGTACAATCTAGTCGGCTGCGGCAAGTGGCTATTGCGAAAAGATTGGAGGTTGGATATAGGTAATAAACTTAATTTATTTATATCTAATTATTAATTTGAGTATATATATTTAATAATCCATACCATAATTCTGTACCTAGATTTATTTATAAAATCATACATATACAAAAAATAAAATTTAAACCAATAGCTATTTACTTTTTTATGTTGGCAGTAATTTTTTTATCTATAAAAAAAGCATCGAAAGTTTGTAATAGAAAAAGCGGGATCATAAGATTAAATATAAATATTGTGTCTTTTAACGGTTATTGGTTAAAAATGGTTTCGGAAAGTGATTTGTGACATGGACATTGATTTAACTCCCGATAAGACAAAAGGGCAAGCAAACACTGTTGTGAATAATCTTTTACTCACAGTCGAAATCAAAATGGAAGTGTTTAGTTCAGGTGAAATTACTCATTGCACCCTCAAACTATTGGCTCTACACTTTCTATCCTTGGTTAGCAATCGAAAAACTTGATGTGATTTGATTATAGTACTAATACTCAATTTAAACAATAAATAATAAAAATTAGCCAAGTGTGAGCTGAATGACAAAAAAAAACATATTTTTGCCACTCACATTTATATCTTTAGCTTGTAATGTGAATAGATATAATTTTCATTACATGTACTTGTATGGAGAGGTATGGTGGTACGAAAACCTCAGAGTGCTAGGCCAACTTGCACTTGGATGGTTTTTAACAAGAAGGAAGGAATACAACACTAATGACAAAAAATCTTTGAAAATGAAAATTACCCATCCCATCAAAACACTTCTGTAAAAATTTGCCAAGTCTGAATCAGGATTACTTGGCCATGAAAAGTAGTGAGATGAAAAGCCAAGTCTTAGTTTATAAAAGATAACAAATAACTTACTTGGCCATTAAACATTTTATAAGAGTATAGTAAATCTGGGTAGATAAATAATTATGCGGTAAGAAAACGCACGGCAATACCCGCTCGCCCTATAGGCTACAGCTAAATGTAAAAACTATTTTAGAAGGTACCTAAGGGTAGGCAAGATGGAATGTAATCGAGGTCTAGTCATCAGTATCACTGTACCTACATTGTATGTAAGAAAAGCTGATGCATTTAGCAGTCATGCGAGCTCGAGCAATCACCTACCCATATGTAGAGTTGATCGAAACACACTATTGATAAATGGGTCACCGCATTTTAGTACTTTTATTAGGCAGTTTAAAAGAAATATAAGTTAGTAACAGCAAATACAGACGTAGTAATTCCATAAAACATGATGTTTTCTATTATCGATCGGGTGTATAGTGTCAGTCAACGATAGAAAATGTTGCACGAATCTCAATGAACTTACCAATATTTCAACGGCTACGCACTGTAGACACAGGCGATTTTTCTTCAAAAAGTTTGGTAAACTAAACAACCACTGAAACAATCTGCACTAAGTTGAACTTACAACACAAACAATTTTTTTTTACAATTTTCTTTCACCGTCAAATGCAAACGGCGAAAAACTGAACAAATCGCGAAAAACTTGAGCAAAAACAGATCAGAGGGCGCTACTGTATCGAAAACCACAGATCTACTCGAAAACGCAGTGACATTTTGTTTCAAGTGTTGCTTGATTGGAAATAGTGATACGAGCAAACCGGTTCCATACACACGGAATATTATTAGGTCATCTTTGATACGATAGTGGTAGTTACTGCACAAATTACTAAATAGTTACTTCGTAACAGATACATCACTCCCATACAAAAGCTTAAATACATACGCTATATTAGCCTACAAAATCTTAATAATAATACCAGCTGTTTGCAGCGAGAAGAAATGTGCCATAACTACGCATTGTTTTGCCCGCCGCGCGACCCACGTGCAAGCGCGTCATCGAGCGAATGTGCTAGGGTTGTACCTATGATGATTTTGGTAATGAAACGAATGTTGTAGAAATTCAATTACCTATGATGATTTTGGTAATGAAACGAATGTTGTAAAAATTCAATTATTTTATATTTGTCGATAAAATATGTTTGAGTTTCATAAAATGATAGATGCATTTTTTCCCTTCCCTGAATTCCCGATTAATAAATTTTAATGTCGAAAATATTTGAAACCTCGTAAATAATTTTAACAAAAAATTAAAAGGGAAACAGGAGCAAAGCGGAGAAAAATCATTCAAAGTTGGCTTTTTACTTGAGTTGACGGAGAATTTCATACCTACTATTCATACAAAAACATTCCCCAAGAGGGCCTCATTGTGAGCTCGAATTATTGTTATTTTAAGTGAAAGCTAGGTAAAAACGTAACGAAAATAGTTTTTCTGTTACTATCTACAAGTAATAACAAAAAACGGCTTGTGAATGCAAGCTGTAGTTTAAGAAGTAACTATTTAGTAATCTGTGCCAAGTTCTTGAGATTTTTCGTTTACATTCGTCCTAGTAATAAAAGTCGGCGGCGCGCGCGGGGGGGTGGGGCTTGATGGAGTTATTTCGATGACGTAATGGTACTTGACAAGTTAAACCTTGGATTTTGGTTTTAAACGGTTTATTTACAGCTATAGAAGTGCCCCCCAGCTACCGAGTGGCCGGCGCATTACTACTTCTATTCTATGACATACCTACCTAAATCACGACGACGACGCTAGGTACCTACTATGTTCTGACATTAAGTAATTAACTGTTAACTATATAAAAAAACACATAAATAATACCTGAAATCCTTAATTTACGACGGTTAATATAGTATAGGTACCTACCCACCATTGTTCTAAGTTTAAGGAATAAATGATGATAATTTGTAAAGGAATGAGAAAAGGGAATTCGAAAAAAACAAAAGATTTAAAATACTATTAACTTAGGTACCTTTGTTCGTCTCTCTGCAATGAAAAAAATGACAAATTTTCATTTGTCTTTCGACTGTGACACCCATCCACTGCACAATAATTGCGTGGTTTCGGCATTTCGATAGTCAGAGCGGTAAATGTGACGTGCAAGCACTCAGGCGGGCGTGCATCAACCTATTGTCCGTTGTATCGTCTCCGATACGCTTAGCGGTAGGCATATAACGCGTGACCTTGAGCAAGTGACGGACGCCTGGTTACTGTATGTATATAGAAACTGTATTGTAGAATCCGACGTTTTTACTTATTACTTTTACAAAGCGGCGCATCCGTTTGTATGTGGGCGTCATGATACAAAGCGGCTATCACGAACGCGAAGTGCTCATACAATGCGGTGTACTTTATTTCAGCCGAATTGAAATCCGGCTGAACGTGAGGTAGCTGCTTTACAAAACAGCAACGTTTTTTAAAGCGGCGTGCCGTTTTGTAAAAGGTTAATTTTTGCGATATGGCAGCGATATATGGGTTGGGCAGGCCATATCATTGCGTTTTTTGCTGATGTACAATAAAGGATATAATATACTTACTTTAATTTTCAATGCTTCATAGAGTTAGCCAACATGATGTCATATGAACTATTCGATAAAACCCTTTTAAAGTACCACTGAGTGAGCGAGCCGACAGGCACGAATAACATATTGTCGACACACACTAGTGCAAGATTTTTTTTAAATCATAATAATGGCAATTATTATCATACCGTTCGATTGGTTGTATCTTGTCTAAGCTCGCTGGTAATAAAAGATAATTTTTGACCGTGCCATTGACTACGACAAGGGTAGATATTGATGATGGCGCGATAAAAAGAGACAAAACGTGCCGTGCAGCGATGCCAAATCTCCTGATTTTTTGGGGAATCTACTGATTTTCCTACAATTCTACTGATTTTAACTGAAAATTACTGTTTTTTTTAGATATTACCTTTACTTTAAAAATGTTCAGTAATAATAAACCTGCGTGAAATAAAACATAAAATTATCATGGTTGGGTTTGCATTACAAAATTGTCATCGTAAAAAAGACTTAACGTGATGGACACATGGTTGAATATTGAAACATGAACTTTGCTCTACATTCAGCGAAATAAACCGGTATACGCACACCCCGCTAAGATGATCACGGGCCTAAATTAAATATCACTTAATCGGATTCATGGAGAAAGAGATTTAATCTCTATTTAACTTGGGCGTGTAACTTCTTCGTATTGTATGAAAAATATTGGGTGGGAAGGAATTTGTTTTGTTTGTTGTTGAGTGAGTTAATAAAACGTAATGTTCTTTTAATGCCTACCATTGTTTTGTTATTTTAATTAATAACATTGTTTTATCAAAATTGCATCTTCTGTTTTTTTAATCACTATACATCTGATTTTTCTACATCCTGGTTTTATAAAAATGGACCTGGCAACACTGGTGCCATGTTTTGGTCCGGGAGGGTTTTTTGGCGGGATTTGTGGTGGACGCATTCGTAGTTTTATTTTGTTGTTTTTTAATTGTTTTCTGCTGGGATTTTGTTCAAGAAGTGGTGTATTTTGGAGAAAATCGTCTAGTGCACGTGAGCAATGTGGAGAACAAGAAAATAAAACGAAGGAGGACGTGAGAACCCAACATGCTCTCTCTGGGTGCAGTTTTATAGACTCCCAACAGCAACTGGGTGTTCCACCTCAGAATGTAGCTGCTGCACATGCTGTCAAGAACTTCAGAGAAGATTTGTAATGCACCGCTAAGAGACTAAAACAAAAATTTTGGTCCGGGACTCCGGGAGTTTTTTGGCGGGATTTGTGGTGAACGCATTAGTAGTTTTATTTTATTGTTTTTGCAGTTTTCTGCTAGAATTTGCTTCAAAAAGTGGTGCGTTTTGGAGAAAATTATTTGGTGCCCGCGAGCAATGTGAAGGACAGTAAAATAAAATAAAGGAGGACGTCAAACCCAATTTGCAGTGGGTGCAGTTTTGTAGACGCCAGCCCTACTGCAACCGGGTGTTCCACCTCGGAAGGAGGCTGCTGCAAATGCTGTCAAGAACTCTAGAGAAGATTTGTAATGCACCGGCACTAGCATTTCAAATCAAATGAAGATTATTAATATGTCTCAAAAGGGCTTTTGTACCCATTGAATACTACTACTACATAAGAAACCGCGCGAACCAGTATTTTGCGCCGTGTGTTGTTGACAGTCAACAACGCGTTTAGTCTCTCGTCTAGCGCTCAAGCGATCGCCCGCGTGCCGATACCTAAAAATGCCGGCTTGCGTGTAAAAACTTTTATGAAAAGTGAACCATACATACAGATAGGACGCGTAGGTAAGGTAGCAATGGTTGTTAAACTACATACTATATATGACTGCTTCCTCGGCGCAGTCGAGCTGAATCGCACTTTACTAGATGAGCTATGCTTGTATGAATGTTGTTAACATGAAAAAGAGCTTAATAACTAGATGTGTAATGTATGTTTTTTTTCCGATTACAACTGTATTCCATGCACCCCTCGATAATAATAATAATAATAAATATCCTTTATTGCATACCAAAAAAGCATAAACGTAAACTTAATTTAACTTCCCGCGACAAACGGCCATCTTGGGATGTTTAACGAACATCGCTTGTACGACCAACAACCCATTTGGGTTGTTTTTATATGTACTTTAAGGCGCTTTGAATATGGTTGAAATTAGTATATAAAACTGCGTCTATCGTTAGGTCTTATTTGGCAAAATTGTTGTGAACGTGTGGTTACACCTAATTGAAATACTTTACATCCCATTTGATAGAAGAATATTTTTTAAAACGAATATTTGTTTCCCGTTTTCTGTGGTTGTCAGCCATTACGTCAAATACGTGTGAAGATGTTGTGTTGTGGTTTTGTGTGTTGGATCATGGAAAGGTAAGTAAATTGAATTTATTTCGATTGTTAGATGTTATTGCTTTACAGTGTAGTGTTTTTATCACCGTATCTTTCACGATAAAACTCTTAGAAACGCATTGAGTTGGTAGCGGAAAATTGAACAAACTTATTTTTTTTGTCTCGAGTATGTTCCTAAACGGTTCCTAAATTCACCAAAACGGCTTGTTTTTGATATATATACATCTTCTAAACTGATCATCATCATTTCTAAGTGTTTGCATGTAATTTAGATCACCTAGGGCTTTTCCAAAGCAACCTGTAGCAATTCAACACAATGGTATTTTTTTGTGTAAAATTATGTAATTTAACCCTTCCATCCTACCGAAATACGAACAAATGTTGATTTATCATCATCATCTGACACCATCATCATAGTTTCTAAGAATTTAAATGAATTTTAGACCAATTTAAATTTTCACCGAGGTAGCCTCGGGTAAATCAAACGATGGACTTTATTTGTACTATACCTACCCCCAGCTGGTTTTTAATTTACCATCATCATCACACCGTCATCATCACACAATCATCACCACATAATCACTATAGTTTCTAAGAATTTACATGAATTTTTAGAACTATTCAAATTTTCTCTGAAGCAGCCTGCGGCAATTCAAATGATGGACTTTATTTGTGTTTATTTTGTACTATACCTACTTGTTTTTGATTTACAATCATCATCACACCATCATCATCACACTAATCATCAGTGTCTAAGAATTTAAATGAATTTTAGACCAATTCAAATTTTCACCGAGGTAGCCTCGGGTAAATCAAACGATGGACTTTATTTGTACTATACCTACCCCCAGCTGGTTTTTAATTTACCATCATCATCACACCGTCATCATCACACAATCATCACCACATAATCACTATAGTTTCTAAGAATTTACATGAATTTTTAGAACTATTCAAATTTTCTCTGAAGCAGCCTGCGGCAATTCAAATGATGGACTTTATTTGTGTTTATTTTGTACTATACCTACTTGTTTTTGATTTACAATCATCATCACACCATCATCATCACACTAATCATCAGTGTCTAAGAATTTAAATGAATTTTAGACCCATTCAAATTTTCTCTGAAAGCAGCCTGCGGCAATTAAAATGATGGACTTGTTTTTATATTTTGAATTAGTTCTACTGCTCCGAATGTTTTAATTTTTTTTTGTGATAAGCCGAAAGGCCATTCTACTCAGAAAAATAAAAATTCAAACATCTGGACTTCAATCGGGGTCTCAAAAAAAAAAACAAATTACTAGTTCTGTGTTCAAGTTTTGTAAATTTTTGGTTGTTTTTGAAACTAATTTTAAAAATTGTTTTTGCATTAGACAATTTTTTTTTGTATTGTACCGTGAAGATATTTAACTAAACCATTAGAAAAAAAATATTTCATATGTATATCTAGAGTGCTTAGATAGAAATAGATAAGGAAAGAAAATTGGAACAGAAAATAAAACACAATTTTAAATTTCAAAGTACTGTATTTAATTTATCTCTAATCTAACACATGTAAAATAAAAACCATTAAAAAGGAAATTTAATCATCTTACTAGATCAGTAATTAGTTGTTATAGGTATCATGCAAAAATAATGAGAAAACTTCGGAAATCCGCAGCGCGGCCGACCCCCGTTGAACGGCCCGCGCGGCACAAAATTTAATCATTTTTGTAATATTTTTTTTAATTTGTTTTTGCACTAGACAATCGTTTTTTTGTTTTGTATCATGTAGATACATTACCTAGCCATTAGAAAAAGATCATTTTAACTGTATATATGTAGAATATAAATAGAAATAGTAAAAAGAACGAAAAAGGAACCAAAAAAAACAAAAGTTTCAAATTAATCGTGTTCCATTTTATTTTTTTGTGATAGAAGAAATCTAAAAAAAATATAATCAAAAAGGAAATTTAATCAGCTTACTAGATCAGTAATTAGTTTTTATAAGTTTCATACAAAAATACTGAGAAAACCTCGGAAAGCCGCAGCGCGGCCGACCCCCGCAAAACCAGACCGGAAGTACCGGTCGCGGGGACGGAGTCGGGGCGTTTGATATGCTCACGGGAAGGGTTAAATAAAGTGCAAAGGCGGCCTTATCGCTTATAGCGATTTCTTCCAGGCAACCTTAAGGTAACCGGTAGGAGTTGGTAGGTAAAAGGCTAAATGCGGGTGGCTGCAGATTAAAAAAAAATGTTACTAAATATTATTTATATTATTATTTATTTAGTAAATAATACATAATATACTTATATAAATATAATATATTATAAGATACAAATTAAAACAAATAAATATTATATCATCATCATCATCATATCAGCCGAAGGAAGTCCACTGCTGGACATAGGCACAGTATATATATTAGTACTAACGTACAGTATGGACACTCCCTGCCGCTCTCTAGATTCGACCTCACCCCCCCGTCACTCAGATTGGGTGTAGATTGAGTACCAAACGTAAAGGACGAGCTACGGCTACGCAAGCACTTTTATTCACTATATTCACTTTGCGCGCCGCTGTGATTTCGTTCACAGGAATAAAAACCAACTAGTTACCGAACGTTAAGGCCCAACTGAACTCTTTTTTTTTCATTCTTGTCTTATGTTGCAAACAAACACCGCTCGAACAAAAAACACCACTTTCCGAATACACCATACACATTATGAGACTATAAAACATTGTAAATGGTAACTGCGACGTGGACGTATGAATTAACACTGAAAACTGCTATTATTTTATACATCTTTTAACAAATTTTCCATAAAATTGCGAAATTGATAAAGGATTTTGTCACAGATTAAAAATCGACTTGATAGTTTTGTTGCTTTGGTGTAGAGATGGGACGTAGTGAATGACTGAATGAATGATTTTGAACTGTTGTTGCGAGGTTAAAATTGGGTCATCTTTGGGCTCAACTGTACAATAGGGTACATCGATTTGGCAGTCCGCGATTTTTTGGTAAGAGATAGGCTTTAGCTGAACATCTTTATCAAATTTAAAGGTTAGGAAACCAGCGGTTTTTGAGTTATGAATTTTTAAAAATTGTATTTTTAGGTACTCTTTGGTCTTTGTTTTGTGAGTTTATGTAGGACCAAAGATGACTTATTACTGATTGTATAATTTGATTCCAAAGATTCATAATATGGGGTTAAACCCCCAACAAACCTTCGGGATCCGAGGGGGATGTGGGAGTATCAGGGTGGGGGAAGCACGCGGGGCCCGGACCCCTAACGGGGGCGTAGACCCCGCCACCCATTTAAAACCCCCAACAACCTTCAGGATCCGAGGGGGATGTGGGAGTATCAGGGCGGAGAAAGCACGCGGGGCCCGGCGCCACCTATTTAAAACCCCCAACAAACCTTCGGGATCCGAGGGGGATGTGGGAGTATCAGGGCGGGGAAAGCACGCGGGGCCTGGACCCCTAACGGGTCGTAGCCCCCGCCACCCATTTAAAACCCCCAACAAACCTTCGGGATCCGAGGGGGATGTGGGAGTATCAGGGCGGGGAAAGCACGCGGGGCCCGGCGCCACCCATCTAAAACCCCCAACAAACCTTCGGGATCCGAGGGGGATGTGGGAGTATCAGGGCGGGGAAAGCACACGGGGCCCGGACCCCTAACGGGGGCGGGGCCCGGACGTTAGGGGTATGGGCCCCGCGTGCTTTCCCCGCCCTGATACTCCCAAATCCCCCTCGGATCCCGAAGGTTTGTTGGGGGTTTTAAATGGGTGAAGGGGGCTGGGCTTCTGGACCCCATATCATGAATCTTGGTAATCAAATTGACTTACACGTTTTTTGGAATAAGCGGTAGCGATTTTCGCCGTCAGAGAAGTGGATGACCTTTTAGACTAACTAACAAAAAAGATTACCCCCTAGTTTTCGATTTGTCACCCCCAAGTTTGCCCGCCCTCAAGTCGGCCCCGCGTGCTTATCCCGCTTCGCGGACCCCATATTATGAATCTTTGGAATCTAATTATACAATCAGTAATAAGTCATCTTTGGTCCTTTATAAACTCACAAAACAAAGACCAGCTCATCTTTAGAATCTGAAACACCTCAGATTGGATTGATATTGGGTGGGGGGAGGGGGGGACTGAAGTGGACCCCTATGAAGAAGGATGCGCGGAGCCTCCTCCATTTTGAAAAAAAATATGGAAGTTTTGTGGTTATGTACGAACAAAGATGACCTATAATTATACTGTTTATGGTTTTTGAACCCCTACAAACCTTCGGGAGCCGAGGGGGGTGTGGGAGTATGGGAAAAGCACGCGGGTCCGACTTGATGGCGGACAAACTTGACGGTAACAAATCGAAAACTAGGGGGACTCAACTGATTGTCAAGGTTAAAGTCAATTTGAACCCAAAGATTCATAATAAGGGCTTAGCCCCCGCCGCCCATATCGTAACCCAACAAACCTGAAAATGGAAGCGGGAGCGAGCGAAGCGAGCTCGGACTTTCGGAGCAACGCGACTCGGATGCGTTAGGTTCGGAGACTGTGCGGGGAGGCGAGCGCACAGTCGTAGTGTTAGGTTGAACATGAGAACGCAGAAGTAGGAGCCCCGAAGGGGCTCCGTCAACTTAGAAACTTATCTCAACACTGGAAAGTAAATGAGCTTTAACTAGGGCGTAATCAGTCAAAATTAAAAGCGACTCCGAAACCTATCTTAAGACTGGAAAGTAGATGAGTCTTGTTTTTATTAAGCTGTAGCGATAATGGAATGGACACGCTAGAAAGAAGAAGAGCTTTTCGTAAGGCGTAAAAGTCGGTGAGCTTTTTTTTTCGTAACTCAATAAAGTCAGTGATAATAAGCGGTGGCGATTTTCCGACCAAAGACTACCTCACAAATCCCAATTTCAAAATTCATTTTCTCAAAAAGGAGGGGGCTCCGCAGGGGGGGAGGGACACCAGAGTGTCCCCCTAACTCCCCTACCCTCCTCCCCCCAATCCCCACTTTTTGTGGTGTTGCATGGCGATTTTCCGACCAAAGACTACCTCACAAATCCCAATTTCAAAATTCATTTTCTCAAAAAGGGGGGCTCCGCGGGGGGGAGTGACTCTATTGGGTCCCCCTAACCCCCCCACCCCACCCCTCCCCCTCCCAATCCCCCCTTTTTTGTGGTGTTGCATGTTCTAAAGTGCTTCCCAAAGACCAAAGAGTACCTAAAAAAAATACAATTTTTAAAAATTCATAACTCAAAAACCGCTGGTTTCCTAACCTATTGTACAGTTGAGCCAGAAATTATCAAATATGACCCCATTTTTACCTCGCAACAACAGTTCAAAATCATTCATTCAGTCATTCACTTCGTCCCATCTCTACACCAAAGAAACAAAACTATCATGTTGATTTTTAATCTGTGACAAAATCCTTTATCAATTTCGCAATTTTATGGAAAAAGTGTTTAAAGATGTACAAAATAATAGCAGTTTTCAGTGTTAATTCATACGTCCAAATCGCAGTTACCATTTACAATGTTTTTTAGTCTCATAATGTGTATGGTGTATTCGGAAAGTGGTGTTTTTTGTTCGAGCGGTGTTTGTTTACAACGAAAAGTATAAAAAAAAAGATTTTAGTATTCACACTGTTGCATTCAGTAAATAACTAACAAACATTTCGTGACCAATACCGCCGGTGTGATTCAACCCTACCTGCATTCTTGCCTATAGGTACGTCAGTTATAATTATGTATATCATTTCTCGCTCGTTTGTATGGAGTGTCCGGGGTGTGACATAGGCCTCCCCCAAGGATCTCCACGACGACCGGTTCTGCGCTGCCCGCATCCAGCGGCTTCCCGCGACCTTCACCAGGTCATCGGTCACCGAGTGGGAGGACTGTCTACACTACGCTTTCCGGTGCGTGGTCACCACTCGAGAACTTTACTGCCCCAACGGCCATAATATTATATAAATAAACATAAAACAGTAATTCAATAGTAATTAAGAAATAAATACAAGTTATATATACATAATACTTACATGTTACATACATATCATAATAAATAATAACCACAGAAATAAAAAAATATATATTCACTGAATATGAATATTATTCAGTAATTACACAGCTTACAGCTTACAGTAGTGATCCCTAAGTCTTTTCTTGAAGATGAACAGGGACTCAGATGTACGGATAGTATCAGGTAATTGGTTCCACAGTCGAACCGAGTGAGCCTTAAAAGATTTACTAAGGAAGTCAGTGCTGAAAGTGGGAAGAGAGAAGAAGCGCATTACGCGATCAAGGTTGGCGGCCATGCATTGACTCCCTACGTCGAAAATTGTCCCTTATATACGGAGGAGCCGCTGGACTGTGGAGTACATTGTACAGAGAATGTGCATATTCCGTCGTAGACGGATGGGAAGCCACTTCAGCTTAGCTCGAAACTCAGAGACATGATCGTACTTCCTCAAACCGAATACGAATCTTATGCACACATTCTGCAAGCGTTCCAGTTTGTTCAGCAGCTCCTCGGTAGCATCAAGGTAACAAACATCAGCGTAGTCAAGCAGTGGGAGTAGTAGGGAGGGACTGAGCCAGTTGAGTTCTGGTCGACACGGGCAAAAAAATTTTAAGGTGCCTAAGTGAGGCCAAAGAAGCAAAAATTTTTCTGCTTACTTCACCAATTTGACCACTCCAAGAAAGATTTCCGTCAAAAATCACACCCAAGTTTTTAACTTTTTTTACAGTATGGTTTAGACATGTTGTTAAGGAGTACTGGTGGCAATGATGATGTATCAATCTTAGCCAGCTGGCGGGAGCTTCCTATGATTATAGACTGAGACTTGCTTGGGTTAACAAGAATACCGTGCCTGTGGGAACAAGTCGGTATTTTATCGAGCTCTTTATTCATATCTCGATTTATTTAGCGAAAGCACAAGTGTGTATTTTAAAGCCAATTAGTCTTTATATTTAATTTGATTTAAAAAGCGTTTTAAATTATTTTCATTTACTTTATTAATTGAATATTTTTTTATCCACGTAACTCAATATGTGGTGGTCATAGAATTAAGAACGATAAAAGATACAAGGTCAATTTCATTTTGTCACCAGAATTAATTGTACAATGAGTTTATAAAATGATTTGATAACGTTGTAGAATATTTCTATGACTGTCCTGTTTTATTTAGTATTATAATATTGTCAAAATAGTTTGCATGTTTTTTAATTTGTTTATTAAATCATAAGAACTCATTTATTTGCAGGAAAACTTTCTGGACAAATAATTAAGAAAGAAATTATTTTTTCCTATTTTCATGAGTTTTAAAATGCAATGCAATGCTTTTCTTTACTATTTTTATTGTAGTTTCGCGCCGTTATTGATTCATTTCTCGTTTTCTGTAATTATTCGTCAAAAACTATGAGAAAAAAATAAATCTTGTAATTCTGCTACTAGAGAAATAATAATGAAGCTGCGTTGTTGTAATTGGTCTTGTGAAAATATTGCGGATAATTTGGGTTGCTCTAAAACGGTGGTATAACAGATGGTGAAACATTTTAATACCCAACAAACTACCTCTCATATTTCCCGCATACGAAAACCAAGAAAAACGTCTCCTCAAAACGATTTGAGAATAGTTAACCTTGTCAAGCAGGACACGTTTAAAGGCTCTAATCAGATAAAAAAAATAGTTTTTGTTCAGAATAACCCTCAATCAGTTTCGCCGCGCATCGTTCGAAGATCTTTGGTGGAGGCACTGTTATTTGGGAGAGTAACGAGAAAGGTACCCATGTCGACACTACGTCATAGACATGCCTAGTTGCGTTTGAAAGGAAGTATGTAAACTGGACAGAACAGCAATGGAAGAATGTACTTTTTTCGGACGAAACCAAAATAAATTGAATATGCTCTGATGGCAAGCAGTACGTACGCCGACCTGGAAATAAGCAATTCGATCCAAATTACGCAAAAGAGACTTTAATGCATGGCGGTTGAAACGTCAAAAATTGGGGTAGATTTTCCGGTTATAGCGTGGAACCTACCAGTATGATGCAAGGTAACATGGACCAATATCAATATAAATAGATACTCGAAAAACGTATGCTCCATACGCTCAAGATAATATCCCAGAAATTTGGACATTACAGCAAGATAATATCCCTTTACAGCTAACTACCCTACAGTGAATTTACGCTAACATTCAAACGTGTAAAAGTGTACATAGGGTGTATTTGACTCTGGTCCTTAAAACGAAATGTCATAGGTGTACCCGGGCCTAAAATCGGATCCACGTCCTGTCAAAGACGACCTATTTAGGGTCCAGACACACGGAATGCATTTCGACTGCAAGCCAGCTGCAAATTCGCAGTTTGGGTGCTGTTGTCCTAGTTAGTGGCACTTTGACAGCATTCAAACTGCGAATTTGCTGTTGGAATGCAGTCCATGTCTGGACCCTTGGTCCTGTTATTGTTTGGCGTACAATATACTTACTGTAGCAAAAATGGGGTTTAAATTGAGAAAGAACCCTGAAAACCTATTTGCCACACGAATACGTAGTAATTTGGAATCATTGGCCTAAAAGTTGTAAGATGGGAAAAGGAAAAAGTTGGTGACCATAGGGATATATTCGGTAAAGTGTTAGTTTCACGAAATAATTAAATCGACCATTATATAAAAAAAAATAGTCACCGCACAATACAAAATATAAAAAATGTGCCCAAGTGAGAATGAACGTAATTGGGAAAAAGGTGGTCAAGTGGGAATTTTTAAAATAGTAATATCGCCAAACGAAAATTTACAAAATAGGTAGCTAACCCCGTACGTACGTGGCCGCAAGTCCCTAAAGTGCTTAAAATTTACATAAAGTTGATTACAAATTACATACTGTATTAGATTTAAGACATGTCCTTTTTTGCGTAGTGATGTTCCAAATAAATATAGAAGGATAGTAGGTACTTAAGGGTGGTCGTGGCGGCAGATCTGGTCACGGCGTTAACCATGATGTCAGTCCGTTTACGCCCGGGCGGCTCGGAGAAACTAGTCCGGTATCAAAACGCTCCCGGGTGGCTCAAGATGTTAGGGAGATCAGTTACTCATTCGGCAATCGCTTACTTTCCCAGCCTCGTTAGTAATATAGTGTTAGGACCAATAAACTGCGACCTCTACTCATTATACTTACAGAACAACTTTCCTAAGATAGCAATAGTCAATTCCCAAAAAAAAAAAACACTCTTTAAACAAAATGATCAGCTGACTGACCAATTTTTTTATGGAATTCAAATTTCTTTTTGATTATAATTGTCTATGGGTTCCTTTGTAAAATTTGTGTAATATGATGAGAAGACCCAGTTGGGCTCCTACACAAACTTTCGTTACACCTGTATAAATAAATGCTAAGCTAAATAATATAAACGTTTTTAGACTGTCATCTGATATTACTTATTTTATTAGTATATCAGCACATATACGTCCCCACCGAGGAGCTCGAGCCTACCCTGAATCAGGGCGATTAGGCCTTAGTCGATCACGCGGGCCCAGTGCGGGTTGGTCGACTTCACACACAACCTGCGAGTTTCTTCGCAGGCGTGTGCAGGTTCCCTCACGATGTTTTCCTTCACCGTTAAAGCAATCGGTAAGTATATGTACGTAAGTTTTTGAAAAACTCATTGGTACATTGGCCGTCCATATTTGATATTACTTACCTACAGGTAAAATTATTAAAATTATTTGGATGCTGCGGTTAGTAATAAAAGTCGTAGTGGTAAAATGCAGTAGGAATAAGAAAGTTGTATTTTATCAAAAAAAAACATGCTTACTTTTTACTTATTTCTAGGCTTAACGTCTTGCAATTAGTTACTTTATGAGCGAAGAAACCTTAAGCGGGGGTGAGGTGTGCGGGGAGTAAGCTGCTCTCCGCGCGTCCGCGCATCTACCGCGTTGACCTAGGCTTTGCGTAAATATTGCGACTTGATTTTGTGACTCCTTTTCGCCGCGTTGCTCTTGGACTCCGGGCATCAAAAGCTGAGGAATGCTGGTTTTTGATGATCGAACCGTACGCTACAAATTACTTACAACCAAACAACCCACAAACTTCTCTTGCCAAACTCGGGAAGGTTAGGCCAGTTAGGCCTAACTCCACACATAAGGGCCAAGTCCGAGTTGGTGAAGGTTATAGTGCTAGGCTAGTGGCAAAACCCACTGTTATAGAAATTTTCAAGCCGTCTTAATAGGCATCTGGTACGGCTTAACGACTGCCATCCTGTGATAGCAACCGACACCAACGGATGTAAGTGCCTTGCGAACCACGGAAACGATTGAGAAAAATACCAGTAACAGTCAAATTTATCCAGATAATAAATAATCGTGCTTCAGGACAGTTAACCTGGGTGATCGACCCAACCTCGCAAGTCGCACTGAGTTACGACCGTTTCCTAAACATACCTTTCATCATCATCATATCATCTCATATACGTTTTCACCGAGGGGTCGAACCTTCCCTGAATAAGGGTCAGGAGTCAGGACACATTGGTCGACGGCATTCGACGGTTTTCCCATACAAAACGAGCGCAAAGTTACACCCTGGACACTTCATACAACGGGCCAGAAATCACATTTCGAGTTCGACAACCAATCTGTTACCAATCTGTACCAATATGGGTGAAGAGGGGGTGAGGTCGCAATCTATAGAGCGACAGGGAGTGTCCATACTGTATGTTAGTACTGATATATATACTTTGGCCAAGTACTCTGATCGCGGTCGTCGCGTCGATGCAAAAGGATGCGTACGTCGTCGTGCCATACTTTGCGCTCATTTTGTATTGGAAACCGTCAAACGCCGTCGACCAATGTGTCTTGACCCTTAGGGCGATCGGGCCTTAGTCGACCACGCGGGCCCAGTGCGGGTTGGTCGACTAAACATACCTCTATCATCAAAAATTCAATGCACTTAGGACTTTGCATCAAAACATCCAGTCATTGTACGCTACAGCCACACAAACAAAAGATAATGCGCGGCATTATGGAAAAGGTGACGTATCGGTTATCTTCATTAAACTTATTTGACTGACTCGGTGGCTCAGTGGTTAGTGCCCTTGACTACTGATCCGAGGGTTGTGGGTTCGATCCCCACCCAGGGCAAGCATTTGTGTGATGAGCAGATTTGTTTGCTCTGTGTCTGGGTGTTAATTATATATCTATATATGTATGTATTTAAACGTATATAAGTATGTATATCAGTCTCTGGTAACCCATAACACAGGGAATCCTACTTTGGGGCCAGGTGACCATGTGTGATTTGTCCCAGAATATTTATTTATTTACTAGCTGCAAAACCCGGCGTTGCTCGGGTTAAAATACATCGCATGTTTAATGGTATAAAAAATATTTGAGGATGCATTTTTTAACGTAGATAATATAGATTTCTATCTTAGATATTGAAAGACAGTCTACCATTAAATATGCGGTGTATAGAATTCAAATCACTTGAATTTATGTAATCACTGTTAACTCTTGGTTTCAATTGATCTTTTTGCGACTGTAAACACGGTTCAACTGACAAAAAGACACTGATTTTCGGTTTATATACCGTTGGAAATCGAAATTTCTAGTATCAGAAAACTCTAGAACATTCCGATGTACTTAATTACGATCTGGATCGTCCGGATTAATTTCAATAGTTGCACACATTTCGGATTTTTCTAGAAGCTTCTAGATTATTCCAGTCATTTCTAGAACTATCTAGACCATTCCATACCGATTTTAGCAGTCGCACACAATTTTGGAACTTTCTAGATCATTCCAGAAATTTTTAGAACTTTCTGGAACATTCCATACCGATTTTAGCAGTCACACACAATTTTGGAACTTTCTAGATCATTCCAGAAATTTTTAGAACTTTCTGGAACATTCCATACCGATTTTAGCAGTCACACACAATTCTGTAACTTTCTAGATCATTCCAGAAATCTTTAGAACTTTCTGGAACCTTCCATACCGATTTTAGCAGTCACACACAATTTTAGAACTTTCTAGATCATTCCAGAATTTTTTTCAACTTTCTGGAACATTCCATACCGATTTTAGCAGTCACACACAATTTTGGAACTTTCTAGATCATTCCAGAAATTTTTAGAACTTTCTGGAACATTCCATACCGATTTTAGCAGTCACACACAATTTTGGAACTTTCTAGATCATTCCAGAAATTTTTAGAACTTTCTGGAACATTCCATACCGATTTTAGCAGTCACACACAATTCTGGAACTTTCTAGATCATTCCAGAAATCTTTAGAACTTTCTGGAACATTCCATACCGATTTTAGCAATCACACACAATTTTAGAACTTTCTAGATCATTCCAGAAATTTTTTCAACTTTCTGGAACATTCCATACCGATTTTAGCAGTCACACACAATTTTTGAACTTTCTAGATCATACCAGAAATTTTTAGAACTTTCTGGAACATTCCATACCGATTTTAGCAGTCACACACAATTTTGGAACTTTCTAGATCATTCCAGAAATTTTTAGAACTTTCTGGAACATTCCATACCGATTTTAGCAGTCACACACAATTTTGGAACTTTCTAGATCATTCCAGAAAGTTTTAGAACTTTCTGGAACATTCCATACCAATTTTAGCAGTCACACACAATTTTAGAACTTTTTAGATCATTCCAGAAATTTTTAGAACTTTCTGGAACATTCCATACCGATTGTAGCAGTCACAAACAATTTTGGAAATTTCTAGATCATTCCAGAAATTTTTAGAACCTTCTCGAATATTCTAGATTGATTGTTACACTTGTACACATTCTGGAGTTTTCTAGATTATTCTAGGAATTCCAGAAATTTTAAGAACTTTCTAAAAGTTCCCATGAGTTAGAAAAGGACAGATATATATTTTTTGCACATTTTCGCCACCCACAACCACCCACTTCCACCCACCGCGAACAAAGATCTAGATCATTCCAGAAATTTTTAGAACTTTCTGGAACATTCCATACCGACTTTAGCAGCCACACACTATTTTGGAACTTTCTAGATCATTCTGGAAAGTTTTAGAACTTTCTGGAACATTCCATACCGATTTTAGCAGTCACACACAATTTTAGAACTTTCTAGATCATTCCAGAAACTTTTAGAACTTTCTGGAACATTCCATAGCGATTTTAGCAGTGACAAACAATTTTGGAACTTTCTAGATCATTCCAGAAATTTTTAGAACCTTCTCGAATATTCTAGATCGATTGTTACACTTGTACACATTCTGGAGTTTTCTAGATTATTCTAGAAATTCCAGAAATTTTTAGAACTTTCTAAAAGTTCCCATGAGTTAGAAAAGGACAGATATATATTTTTTCACATTTTCGCCACCCACAACCACCCACTTCCACCCACCGCGACCAAACTCCCTTATTCCCACCGGGATACCAAGGGGTATTTACCACCCCAACAGGAAGTTGATTGGAATTGGTAGTGATAGAGAAAACCCTGGCTTTACGTACTAACATAAGCATTTTATATATATATATAGATTTATTTTTAAGCGACTTCAAAAAAAGGAGGAGGTTTCTCAATTCGACCGTATATATATATTTTTTATGTGTGTTCGCGGATAACTTGCGTTTATGAACCGATTTTGATGATTCTTTTTTCGTTGAAAAGGAGATATCCCAATGGTGGTACCATGATAAGGAAACTAGGATCTGATGACGGCATTCCAGAGAAATCGAGGGGAAATCTTATTTTCCTGTTTCAAGTCAGTTTTTTTAGTTCAAAATTATTAGGGTTCCGTACTTCAAAAGGAAAAACGAAAGCCTTACAGGATCACTCGTTTGTCTGTCTGTCCATACGTCTGTCAAAGCCGATTTGCTCAGCTCTACTAGACCGATTGAGTTGAAATTTGGGTCTAAATTTGTAAGACACGGTTTCGTTGGTGGTAGGGCATTTTCTAAGCCTGCCTGGCTAGCTACCACCATCTTATCTAAGTCTTGCCGCCAAATATCAATGTTGACAGCATTGATGTGTTCCGGCATGAAGATAAGATAGCCATGAAGATAAGGTAGCCCGCTTCCATCTTCGGCATCATCGACACTTACCATCAGGAGAGATGATGCAAAAAAAAAATATTCCACAATGTATATATGTAGAATAAAAAAAATGAAAGTCGGTGACCCACAGACGGACATTAATTAATTTCAAACATAGGGACGACCATTTTTGGGGGTAAATTAAAAAGTATTAAAAAAACCTATGCAAACTATATTGTGTGACATATCAAATGAAAGGGCTTGTTGTGCGAATCTCAAATATATTTTTTAAATAATTTTAAGAAAATATTTTTGAACTTATTTAAGAAAATAGGCGAATTTTCACCCTCCCCCCCCCCCCCTTATCTCCGAAACTAATTGGCCTAAAATTTAAAAAAATCACAGTATATAAGTTTATATGCATAGATTACTATATAAATCTATAGTCATTCCACCCTTAAAGGAAAAATTAAATTTTCAAAGTTTGATTGTTTAGAAACTAGCGACACCTAGTGGGATCTAATGGTATCTTCTACATAATTAATTTATGTTTTACGTATATCTATAGATGGCGCTGTAGATGAAAATTAGTTTTTGGTACGGAATCCTTAGTGCGCGATTTTGACTCGCACTTGGCCGGTTTTTTTTTAGGTATCACAATTGTCTAACTCTTCACCCGTGCCAAAATAGCCACACTACAAAAAAAAAAACTCTTCACCCAACAGCCTCTAAGAAATAGTTATGTGATTGGAATGTAGTCAGTTTCTTTGGCTGAGCCTGTAGCGTAAACGGCTTGATGGATTTTGTACTGTTAGGTGTCGTTAAATTCATCTTGACACATTTCAAATGTCTGGTTTATTAAATTGGTTAGGCTATTTAGGAACTTGCTAAGGCGACAATCACGCAAAGTCTACTCCAGTATCGAGGAGGTCCCTGATGAGGACGGTCGCCTTCCGCGGCAGGACACGCAGCAGGTGGCCGAGATACACCAGGTGCTTGGGCACGGAAGCCTCGGGGTAGTTGCGACGGACACTATCCAAGATCGACGCGGCAGCCGCCTTGGGAGATATCGTGCCGAAGTAGCTCGGTATCCTGAAAAGAGTGATAATTTTATTATAAGGTGCACTTTAATGTAACTGGTTATGCAAGTTATATTTCAGCAGATAGCCGATATTGCGAATATTTTCCTGATTACGAGCTAAAACAACTACTGATAGTTAATCTAATGATAAAATAATTGAATGTAAATAGTTAATCTGATGATAAAATTATTCAATGTGAACTTGGAACTTTTGCTATACCCAATAATATGTTTTATGATAATGACGCAACCTTTTTATACAGAATGGGTGGGGTAGTGTAGCGAGGTCTTTTGCTAATCATATAGTATTCTAGCTCTCCCAGATGAATTTCAAGCCTCGTTCATCATCATCATCATATCACGTAGCCTTATCTTAGGATTTCTACAATGCCTGCCTGCCCACATCCAGCGGCTTCCCGCGACCTTCACCAGGTTCTCGTTCCGGCTCCGTCTTTCGGTGGGCAATCGGCATTCTAGAACTGCCCTAAAGGCCTACTGTTCAATGAGCTATGTGAACATCTCACTGCAACTTGAGTTTAGCGATTTGGTGACCTATGTCGGTTATTTTGGAAGCCTCATTAAAAACAATAAACAGATAAAAATAACAAAAATAAAGATAAAATCAATTGTAGATGACAAAAATAGGCCAAGTGCTTGGCGGCCCATGCATAAGTAGATTCCCGCAGTAATTACTTAGGAACTCGAAAACTGGTCACAGGATACACTTTAGTAGATTGTTAACCAAGGGAAAAAGTAACCTATGTCACCCGAGATATCAATTATTTTATATAATAGTTCGAGGGTGAAATGGGTAATTTCATCCGAGTTAAACACTCTACTTTTCATTTCGACTGTGAGCAAATGTATTGACATGTTAATCATTCTATTTGAATTTAACTATTATGTACTACCTATTCTATTCATATAAAATAAAATAAGTTGATTTATTTATATGATATAAAATATTAATTAGATATAAATAAATTAAGTTTACCTATATCGAACCTCCAACTTTTTCGCAATGGCTACTTGCCACGGCCTACTAGATTGTACCTAATCGAGTTGGTCACGACGTGCATCTAGATGGCCATGCCGAAACGAGAAAAAAAAGTGTCATGTTATCGTGGCATTACGGCGGGCAGCAGAATAGAGGAATGATTTTAAATGTTGATCTTCTGTAATTATGAAAAAAATAGACCAACTGTAAAATGATTTAATATCAACCTATAGATCGTAAATCGTAATAAACACGTCATTTAATGTATAGCTGAGTTTAGATATATGAAAACCTCTTATTTTAATATGACGTAACTCAATTATCTTCGACTCCGTGGGTGGCAATTAAAAAAAATACTTTCCACTCTAGGGATGAAAAAGCAATTTTCATGAGTAGATAGCAGGGATGAAAAAGCAATTTTCATCCCGGCTATCTACTCATGAAAATTAAACTATCCGAACAGGAGGGATAAAAAATAATTTTCTTTGAAAGTTCCTATTGAGACCCACTTACGTAGGTAATTTCGAGTTCCTAGGTCAAACCGTATAGAAACAGAAATTTTTTTCAATATCCTTTATGGCCTGTATCTTTCTGTATTGTAATCTGATAATAGTTATTAAAAAGCTTCATTTTAAAAGACCTAAAAAAGAAATTGAAAATATCTAAATTGGAAATAATATTTAATTAATTTATATTTAAAGTAAATTAGTGTCCAGTGCTAAATATCATTTGATTCAGTTCAATTTGTAAAATTATGTCACTAAGAGCGGAGTTCCACATAACTCTAAAAACTTAACACTAATTTATGAAAAAAAAAGACAAACCTCAATCTCAAATCTGAACTGTCTTCACCAACAATGAAAGGGTAAATATGTATTAAGGTAACATGCACCCCATCAATCTTGTTAATCCTCAGTTCTTCCATCAGAGACTCGGCTAGGCCTTGCACTGCAAACTGTGCCACACTGAGCGGCATCTGGTTCTTGATGTAGCTGAGACCAGCTACTGATGTTAATGCTACTATATGGCCACGATTCTTGGCTTTCATGGCTGGTAAAAACTGGTCAATTAGCTGTATAAAATAAATTTATAATTGATTATGTTTATTGTCTGATATAAGATTCTTAGTTAGGATAATATGGAACTTATACTCGTATCTGTAACTACGTAGTCAAACACAAAGACAGTTTAAATTGTGTTTTGAACATTCCTTCCCTTTCGCAATATGTTCCCATCGCAAAACTACCTCGTTCAAAATGTCCCCCAGTTTTTTAAGGAAGAAATAAAAATTAAAGCATGTTGGTAATTTTGGCATTTGTCAGTTATATACATTATGTCACCGGGATATTGTCAGAACCGCGAAATAACAATCTCACTACACTAAATTTAGTTAGATTATAATATGACAGTAAATTGTCAATCGGCTTACAATTTCACGGCCCATCCTTGTATCTCTGAATAAAACCGATGATTTCTTCTTCTGCGAACCATTCTGCTACCCAGGGGCAGGGGGGAGGCTTTAACTGTTTAATCAATCAATCCTCAGTGAACCTAACATTTCTCGCTTCGCTCGCTCATTTATTTAATGTTATTCACTTCTCTTAGTGTTATTGTAATGTGTGCCTTTGTGAGATTACAATGACACTAGAGAATTTGTAAGCAGTATGTTACGGTTCACAATCTTTCACAGTTCACACTCTCGAGAGGTGGATCCCGTTAGATTATAATCTAATGGTTTTTACAATTTAACGGTGACATATGTAAGAAAAATAATTTTTTTTATTAATTTAATATTAGTATCTTAAATAAAAAGCAAGGGGACATTTCGATACAGGGAAAATGTGTAAAAGTTATATTTTGAGAAATGTTATGATTATATTGTAAATTTGAAACTATTTACCATTTTTAATTAATAATTATTAATAAGAGTGCAAGAACTTACCCAAAAATAAGATGTTAAGGTGAGATCAATGGTGTCATGTATATTCTGTGGAGGTTCTGTTAACAGTGACCTTGGGCTCGGTATACCACAGCAATAGAAAAGCATGCTGACAAAACCAAGTTCCTTCTTTATCTGATTAGCGAGTGTCTCCACATCTTCCCGTTTGGTAACATCGCAGCTGTAGCTGGCAGCCGACCCACCTTTCATTTTTATTATCTGAGCTGTTTCATCATTGGTTAGTTTATTTTTGTCTACACAAATAACTATTGCTCCTAAATCAGCCATTTGCATAGCAATTTCGCGGCCCACCCCTCTACCGGAACCAATAACCTGGAAAGTAAACAATGAAAATTTTAGTAACAATTCCTTTTAAAAGCCCAATTTTTTTGGAGTATCGCTTATGGTTCGCATGGTGAATGTTTTTTGGTGTGAAGATTGGAGGCTTACCATTACTGTACAGGTTTTGTTACAACCTGTAAATAAATGGTAGATCTATTTGTTTTTACCCAGCTGCCCAAGGAGGGTAATGTAGATTTATGGCACAACATAAAATGAAAGTACACGCACACCTCGGACACTGCATAGAGTTTCTTTGCAGGAGCGTGCAGGTTTCCTGTGTGTGTGTAACGGCATCGGTGGCGTAATGGTAATGGCTGCTACCTCCTGTCCGGGAGGTTGTGGTTTAGTTCTTGCTACGTATCAATGTGTTTTTAAATTTCGATTTCATAAGTATGTTTATCCGACGCTCTTATGGTGATGAAAAACATTGTAACTACATTTGGAGTAAATAAATTTTTATTCTATTTCTTTTTATTCTAATAACTTACTAGAGCAGTCTCCAATCTAACGGCTTTCAAGGGTGGTGGTCTCAGTGTTTCGTAAATAGCCTGCAATACAGCGAAGAATGCATTCACCACCACCCATATGATATCAATCATTAATATGCAAAGGGAATACAGCCTTAGCAACATCCTAATAGGGAACATAACATTTAGTACTGTCCCTAATATGTTTTCAAACAGTCGTGATTCCTGAAACAAGTTTTAATTTACTCCTGATTGGTTTCCTATACATGAAATGGATTAGTATTGAAATTGAATCAAAGTAACTCTGTTATAGTTATTTAAATTAAGTAAATTCTCACCATTTTGTGAATTTAAGTAAATTACCACCACCTAAAAAATATAAGTAGCATTCGATTATTATAATTAGGTTGGGGTGCACTTATCAGGGCTTCTATACTAAAGAACATCTGAGTAAAAATAATAAATACAAAGTTTGGTTCTTAACTGAACATTAATCAAAGTTATAGGTAGGTACTTACTTAAGTTGTTTAAATAATTGTTATGTTATGTAGGTACATATTAGTTTCTTGAACATGTTTACAAAATTCTAATAGCTTTGTGATTAATAATCAAAGAATCAAACTTTTGTATGAAGCAGGAGTGCTCTAGAGATACATTCCTCTGAAACAGTCAGAGTTATAAGTTATAAAATTAGCTACCTAGGTAATAAATAATAATACCTACTTAATTTATCAAAAATACCTACACACAATGATATATAATGTTACTATTTTTCATCTCACTGCCTACACAGTTGAATTTAGTGAATACACATATCCTACAAGAAAGAACTTACCGTTCGCATTATCGAATTTACAAATGTATTATCAATTTTGAATATCAAGCCTAAAACAGGGGCTTGCATTATACATGTAAAATAATAATTTTAGTTCTTTAAATATAAATTAAATCTTTATTGTTAGAGGTTATGTACCGTTTGGATGCCGACAACAGAGTGATTTATATGTATGACCCTTCCAAGGTTACGAATTTATATACCAACCTTAATCATTATTATACATAACGATATTGTTAATTAAATTATTGGAAACAAAACCGAATTTCAAAAAAAACAAACGATAATATTGATAACAAACGTCACATCATTGTCATTTTTTGTTTTGTACTTTTGATAGAGGTGAGGCGTACATACTAGAACAGGTACGAGGAACAGGTATTTTACGATACTAGGCGGCACCTGTTCCAAAGCAACTAATACTCGATCCACCATGTATTAAAAAATACCACGTTGTTTTCACATCTCGCTCACGCAATGAGTCATCGCAGATTTCGCGGAAGGTTAGCGTTCGCTCGCTCTGTTCTTCGCCGCCGGTGTCTCGCCATCCTGCTTAGAGGTGAGGCGTATACACTAGAACAGATCCGGAGAACAGGTGTTTTACGATATTAGGCGGCACCTGTTCCAATGCAGCTAATACTCGATCCACCTAGTCACAGAATTACAATACTGTGACCTAGTCCTAAAAAATGTCACGTTCTGTTCAGATCTCATTCACGCAATGAGTCATCGCGGATTTCGCAGAAGGTTAGCGCTCGCTCGCGGAAGGTCAAAGGCAAGTGTTACACCATTTTGGAATCGGCATGGCAAAGGGAATTTTTTTAATTACTTATCGACTAAGTATTGTTTTTTTCATAATAAGTAACTATTGTTGAGGGAGTACACATAAAAAAAAAGTAAAATAAAGTGCATTTAAAAAAATGTCTGATACAAACATTACAAAAAAATTTAGATTTTTAAAAAATTACTATGACTGGTCATAACTCAAAATTCACGAAACTTTTCTATGAGCATGTTAGGCTTATTCAATGCGTCTTGGGTCCATCTACCTCCGGTGTCAGTGTGACTTGCTAATTTTGGGACACCTGTATACCGGTGGTCCAAACGTGACGCTGATAAAATGAGGAAGTTTTTCTTGTAGTTATCTGACTGGCTTAAATGTATTATGTTATGATTTTTTGTCACAAACTGGCGTCAAAGTCCGGTAAATACGATTTTCATACAAAATCTAAAGATAAAAATGCGAATTATCTCAAAAACCGTAAAGTTTCACGGATCATACATGGGGTTGATTCGGATAGTGGTGTTCTATCTCTGGACTTCCGCTTGACGTCACTTTTTGAAGAAACAGTGACCTTGAAGACTGAAAAATTACTAAATAGGTACGTAAAATCTACAAAATATACTACTGATAAAATATTAAACTATAAAGATATAACTTATTTAAACTGAAGACTGTATGGCCAATGAGCCTTAACCTGCCCTAAAAAGAAACGTAGTTTGTTATATTCTCTTTGCTAAAAAGGGCGAAAAAAATAATTCACTGCAAATACTGCAATTTTGTAAACAATTTTGTTAAATTTATCATAATTCTTAATACAAATGTTAATTGTAATCTTTAAAAGTAGTAGGTAACTTGTGAGGATTGTCAACTACACCATGGCCTTCGTTTATGCAGGAGACTCGGACTTGGAAGCGAAGTCTAGAAAAGGTAATTAAGCGTGTTTCCCATTTGCAACTTCTCTTCAGGTTTCTGATAGCAAAAAAGGTTAAAAAATAAATTGTACATTTGTATTGTTTTCGCAATTCATCGTCTGGCGTAGTCAGAATTACCTGCACGGGTTTGATTTGATATCCTGCGGCACGAATTTCAAGGTAATAGTGGAGTAAAGTGGGAGAGATGAGAAGGACTCCTATTAGATGACCCTTTTCTAAAAATGGTTTGTTTTTAGAGTGGTGAGCGACTAAAGCAAGCAATATTATGTCTTTGATTGATTTTACAGTCAAATAGCCATCTGACAGTTACGAAAGAAAGACCATGGTTGAGAATCTGTCCAGCATATCTTAGATAGATGTCAAAGTCAAACTCCATTCAATAGTTTGGTCATTTTATATTCACTTAGACCCGATTTAACCTCTGAAACAAACAAAAATTAAAAAGGGATTTCCTCCCCTTTCCCCCACCACCACCCCCACCCTTAAATTATTGCCACAGGATATTCAATTTTACCCCTTTTTTAGACTAATAGTGTAAGTCAATCAATCTCCATCTAAAATCTCTACTTAGTTTTTTTTCTGTTACAATACCTTCCTCACTGTTTCGTAGTTCTCTAATGCCAACTCCTCAGTTGCTCATAATAAAATGATCTTGTTGAGGTGCACTTAAGTAAAACAAAGATGACATATTATCTTAAAGGTTGGAATGCACTTAAACCTATGCTAAAATTTTCTTATCAAAGGGTATCGATGCGAGACTAGTGGGTAATAAAATAAAAGTGGGCTGAAGTTGGTAGTTGTTAAATAAAGAGCATTTACGATCATATACTTAGCACATATTATATGAGTGGTATGAAAGCAAAAACGCCAGTCTCCAAAAGTTTGGAAAAATCAAATGCCGAAAATGGATTTGGATTGATTTGAAATTCCTTTGGACAGTGTCAGTTTTGCTTCTCACTTCACTTTTTAAATCGAATTTTCTATGCCATGGTGTCAACTTTGCACCTCAACTAAGTTATAGATTTAAAAAGATTCCAAGACGCTCCTACAGATGGCATTAAAGGTATTTTTTTTTGAAAAATTGACAGTGGTGATTTTGCTTTTATACCCGTCATATGTTAAAAACTCTAAAATGCTAAGTCCTGTGTGCTAGTATTTTTTAAAACACTTTCCAGCGGCAGAACGCATATCGGAGAACATGCACATTGTAGCCAATGAGCCATCTCTAGCGCTGTATCGACTTCAGGAGCATGTAAGGAAGGCGCTACCTCCAATGGTGGAACGGCGGGTAGAGGTGACGAAGCTGCAGCATGAGCTGCAAGGGAGATGCTACGATGTGGAGTATGCTTTGAGGTGACTTTCACTTTTCTCATGGTCAAAGTTCACAATACAGGTCTACTTAAAATTTGTCCACAATGAATTATAGGAATAGAAATCTACTACTAGTCGGACCACACAGTAAAACCAGGGGCAACAAAAGGAATTTTCTAGCAATATAGCAAGAATCTAACATCACAATAAGGTTCTGAAATCTGTCAGCAAAGGGTACTTTACTTCTTCGGTCATATTATGCAGTTTTCAAAGCATATCTGGAGAAACATTTCCTGGGACAGACGGAAGGCAAACATGGCAGGCATAGAGCACCTTCCCAATGGATAGACTCAGTGAAGAAATCACATTTAACCAAAGCCAATGAAGAGGATTGAGGGACGAGGAAAAAGAATATAAACACTTCACTAGCACAGACTAAGAAAGAGGCAATTCTCTACAAAATTATTTCATTTTCTACGGCTCGGGGGTGTCATCAGGCAGTTGCTGACACAACGCGATCTTTGTTCCTTGTAGCTAAACTGGCTAGTCTCTAGCTTGTAGCTAGTCTTCCCACCAAAGATATACTTCTCACAGATGATCAGCCCCTACACATCTTATTCTTGAGCTAAGATTTTCCAAGAGTTGGTATTTTATTATTGATTTTTGTGGTACCATTTTCATTTTGAGAATGTGAGCAATATTGACACCCGCTTTTCCCCCCAGCTCCATTCTACCTTAAATCAATGTGATGCAGGGAGGATTTCTATCCCTTTTTTGTTGGTTTTGAGGCTTCCTTACTTACCAGATATTGGGAACCTATTGCTAAGCCTATGCTGTCTGTATGTCGGACCTTTAAATGGCTTTATCATTCTCTCTTCTCTTATAATGTGACACAACTAACCATGTTATCCAAGGGTTAGACAGCGGTTGCCTGGTGTTGCACTTAGCATCACCGGCAGTCACCTGTATCATTTAGATTTACATTTGACGTGTGCAATGCAACCTTCATACACATCTGAAATCAGATGTGCACGTTTCCTCACGATGTTTTCCTTCACCGTTAAAGCAGTTGGTAAGTAAATATACGTAAGTTTCGAAAAACTCATTTGTACATTGGCAGTCTGGATTTGAACCGGGACGTCTAGTGAGGAGGACCAAGTCGTTAGTGTTGCGCCATCGGTGCTTTTTGCTGTTTCCTTTGAACAGCAATAGGTGATTAATAACAGTAATTTTCACTGAATATCTGTTATTGTTATTGGGGATTACAAATAATAAAAATTACAAAAAGTAAAAAATTTTGGGGTTCACCATACAAGTATCAATTTTTTTTATTTTGTTTTTGCTCAATGGTATAGTATTAATCCTAAAATATAATAACAATAAACACGCTAAGGATTTCGAACTGAATTAAAAAAAAATCTGCCACTCACATTGATGTTTTTTATTTTAAATCAATAAGGAGGGGGTGTCGTGGTACGGAATCCTCGGTGCGCTAATCTGAATCGCACTTGACCGGTTGAGCTAAGAATTTCGAACTGAATAAAAAAAAAACATTTTGTGTCACTGTCGTTGATGTCTTTTGTTTAAAATTAATAGGTATCATTTTGTGGAAAGGAGAGGTGTCGTGTTACGGAACCCTCGGTGCACTAGTCCGACTCGCACTTGACCAGTATTTTTCTTTTCTGCAAGATTTCTTTGCTTCCAAATTCAGTTTATGGACAGCAAAAGAATGGAACTCTATACCAGCATTCTTTGAGTTTTCCTTGACTGCATTGTCATCCGGTCACAGTATTACGATATGGCTTACAGTAGCGCAACGCCTTTGAAGTCGCACGATGCCGCCACGGCCGCGTAGTTACTATTAGTACTAGCCTGTAGCCAGCCTGCTGTGCCCCGCCGCCCGCTGCCCCGCAAGTACCCTTCCGTTGCTCTGCGTAAGTACATTCGTTGCATTACTGTAAGCCGCTATATTGTACTCATAATACCGTGGTCCGGTGAAGCTTGAACCAATATAACAGCTATGGACCGGCCTACGCGAACAGCGCATTTGCTCATTTCGCCTTTGTCGATCAGTATTCCAACCATTACTTGAAGGTCGAAATTTGTGAAATTTATTCTCCTTCGTGCTACATTCCGAGTTTATGTTTGAACGAGACTCGGTAACTGTAGTAGTGGTGTGAGTGTGTGTTTGTGTAGTTGTATTTGATTAGTTTTTTAAGTGATTGATTAATCATCATATCAGCCGAAAATCGTCCACTGCTGGACAAAGGCCCCCTCAATTATTTCCACGACGACCGGTCCTGCGCTGCCTGCATCCATTGGCTTCCCGCGATCTTCACCAGGTCGTCGGTCCACCGCGTCGTAGACCTACCTACGCTACGTTTTCCGGTGCGCGGTCGCCACTCGAGAACTTTACTGCCCATCGGCCATCTGTTCTACGAGCTATGTGCCCTGCCCACTGCCATTTCAGTTTAGCGGTTCTGTGAGCTATGTTGGTTACTTTGGTTTTCCTGCGGATCTCCTCGTTTCTGATTCGATCACGCAGAGAAACTCTGAGCATAGCACGCTCCATTGCTCTTTGGGTGACCTTGAGCCGGATTAATTAAGTGATTAATAGGGCCGGTATATTATATTTGGTTGAAAACTGCATTGTCATTTTCCATCCCGTGAAGTACAGTCAACCACGCAAAAATGATTAAAAACCAAAAAAAACACCAATAGCCTTGTGTAATAACCTATTATTTTCTCTTTCCAGTGCCGTGAAGTCAATGGACGCAGCTGTAACCAGTTTTATGAACATCCAGGAGATGCTAAAGCAGTCTATATTTTTAAAACAACAGCTCAAATATGAGGAGGCTAGGCGAAATAAAAAGGATTCAAGTTCAGTTTACAAACGGCTATCTGCTCACATAGTGTTAGACCTCCCAGACCTGTCGGAATTTTCTATGGTTAGGGAAACCACGAATAGGATTGAAAACATAATGGCCCATGCTCGGGGCACATCCTCAGAGCTGCAAAGATCTCATACCACATTGCATTAGAAATTTTAAATTTCATGTGTTTTAATTTATATCTAGTCGCAGTAGGACTATAAGCAGTCCAGCAATCTATGCCGAGTTTAATTGCTGGTGGAAAATACGTGTTAAGTATGTTAAATCCATTATTATTATCGAGTATGTCATTCATTAGAATAACTGTTATTCATTAGATTGTTAAACTTAAGGCGGTTTGATGAGCACACTAGCGCTGCCAGCAGAAATAAATAATTTATTTATTCTTATGGATTTCAATCAAAATCATTGAGTATTTTGTGAATATAGTGGCCACTTTTAGCAGCTTTGCAATGTTTAACTTGTAGCTAATATTATTAGCTCATATACGTCCCTACTTAGGGGCTCGAGCCTGCCCTGAGTTAGAGCGACCACGCGGGCCCAGTGCGGCTTGGTCGACTTCACAAATAACCTGCGAGTTTCTCCGCAGGCGTGTGCAGGTTTCCTCACGATGTTTTCCTTTCATAATCGTACATATGAAATCTAAATTCGAAATCACATTGGTACGTGGCAGGATTTGAACCACGACAGGAGGCGGCGGCCCTAGCCGTTACGCCACCGACGCTCTTACAGTTATAAATAACAATTAAACAATAGTTGTTGCCCGCCTATATGCGCAAAATACTCAATAATTTCGATTGAAGTCCAGAATGAGTAAATTATTTATTTCTATTGGCGGCGCTAGTGTGTTAATCGAACCACCTTAATGGTGTACAAATGACATTGACCGAATTTTGCTCAATTAAAAAAAAACTTGATAAAAAGTTGTCCGATCGATTTGCGTGGTCCAGAATAATTTCAGGAGTAAAGCCTACCCTTAAAGGCTTGCACAGTGCTTAAAACACACCATCAACTTGCAATAATTATTTTGGCATTGGGGAGCTTTTCTAAGGGAAGTCCTTAATATCTGTTTTGTTTTTGCAATTTAACTATAGACTTCTTAGAAAAGATAGCTGTTGTTCAGTTTCAAGTAGGAACCACAGTTGACCAGAGGCCTTCAGTAGCAGGTGGTTGACTTTCCCAAAATGACACTTTCTCAAAATGATTTAGGGTAAGGAAACTTAAGACGTACCCCCTGTAAGAAGTTTCAAGCAAACTTTATCTTTTATAAAATATGTATAGTCAAGCTGGGATAGTGGTCATTATGGGGAAATGGTTATTGTTGGGAGAGTAGACTACCTGTTACTGAAGGAACAGAGGTATATTAAAAAGTATATAAATAAGTGTATTCGAAATCCTACTAATATTATAAACGCGAATGTTTGTTAGAATGTATGGATGTATGTTTGTTACTCTTTCACGCAAAAACTACTGAACGGATCTGGATGAAATTTGGTAGTTGTTTGGTTTGTATAGACAGATTAGGACCTGGATTAACACATAGGCTACTTTTTTCCACGCGGTTCGCGCACTGCGCTCTCTTGAAAAGTCATAGAAACGTCCACGCGTGTGAAGCCGAGGCAAACGGTTAGTTTAAAAAAAATGCAACATCGTCCTTTGTTATTCTGGGATAGTGGTCATTATGGGGAAGTTGGTATTTTGTTAAAGTTGTCATTTTGTGGAAGTGGTCATTTTGGGAAAGTAGACCACCTGTTACTGAAGGACCAGAGGTACATTAATAAGTAAATAACTGTATCATAATTTATGATAATAGGTTTAACACAAGTAGGTCCTACGTACTGCCGGCTTGTTGAAGTTCATCCTTTTGAATATTTCTATAAAGAAAGCTTGGTGTAGGGTGTTTTAGCATAGAAATCAGAAAATAGTTTACACATTATCGATATTATACTAACCTTTTTAGTTAGTATATCGATGTTACGCATGTTTGGCTTTGGCGGGCCGCCACCGGCGATTCATTAATCGATGTTAGCCGTATCATGTCGGTGAATTGTACTAACACTTTGTATGTATCGTTTACTAACACTACCAGTGCACTTATGCTTAAGCCGCTATTTCACTAAGATAAATGTGGTTGAATTAACTTATTTAAAAAGCATGTCCATTAATTACGTGAGATCTTTTTAAGAAAAAAACTGGACCTTAAAATTTAGTAAGATGACTGTTCCCCTCGCGTGTGGTTCCCACCTAAATAAAAATTAGTTTCTTTTATTTTTTCGTCTTTAGTTCAGACCACCAATAGTTAGTGTTATTGAGTTTACGTGGATATTCGTTGACTCGCCCTCTCTTTAGTGAGATTTGGTGAGATTTTCCGGTTACCTCCCCTGCTATTTTGACTCACGTAGGTAATTAATGGACGTCCTCCCTTAATATTTAATTTTGATCGATTTGTCCTAACTTTTTTTGAGAATCGATTGAGGCCTGTTTGGGAAAAAAATTTCACTATGATGATGAGCAGAAGCCCCAGTTAACGGGTCCTACACGAATCTTGTTACTCCTGTAAGTGTAAAATGAGCACATGTTAAATGCAAAATAAACAAAACAAAAAAAAGATAACATATAATAGACAAAACACATTAGTGCAATAGTCACCTAAATTTGTCTACTAACAAGAATTTATTCATTATAAGTGCAAATTACATTCATTATGATAGTCATAAAATTGTTATGTATTGCATATATTTCATTGGAGGTTTCTAACCTAACCTAAAAATTAAATTATTTCTTTATAAAACAATTCTGATACCAATGTTTTTTTTAGTTATTAATATTACAAATTAATAATCTAACATAACATGTAACATTAATAACCGAACCATGGGTGTCAGAATTGTTTTATAATGAAATAATTAAATTTTTAGGTTAGGTTATTGTTTACGTTGTTGGAAAATTGTAATGAAAGGTACCTTTCATGTCATTTGTGAAAAACAAAAAAATAAACAATCATTAGTTAATAACGTTAAAATACAGTAATTAATATGAAACAAATTATATGTCTTTAGAACATGAAAACAATATAAGACGAGAAGTTAACATTAACCTTTGACAAGAGTAGGCCAGTTCACACGGACAGCACCCGGTCACGAGTATAACGCAAGAGTCAGCAGAATGCAACACAGTGTTTCACTTCATTATTTTGTATATAGGGTGAAACAAAATAGGTGTAGGTGCCACCGTTAAGGCGGGTTTCTACTCATCATAGTGAACAACTTTTCTGTTATTTTCTACCATGCGTTCCTTGCTCCAGTTAACGGGTCTGAGGGATAACAAGTTGTCATGCTTCCAAAAGTTGTTATTGTTAAATGAACAGTCTGCTATTATTAGGATTGATTTGCTTTCTTATCTAGTCATAATAAATCCACTCTATCTATCTGCAAATTTTATTACTATTAAGTTTCAACACAATTTCTTAGCTTTTTAAAAATCAATAATTACATTATGAACTTAAATTATGAATTATTTCTTTCTTTTTTTATCATAAAAATAACAATTGACCTCTTCTGCTACTATAACAATTGATTTGCGTTTTTATCTATTCAAAATAAATCCGCTCTAGTTGCAATATTTATCACCATTAATACATCTACACAACAGGCTATTTTACCGTATAAAAATAAATTAAACAATACTAATCAATAAATGTAGCATTACATCATAAGTGCCATAGTCTTAAACGAGTCTTTAACGATCTTATTTGCTGTTTTTAATAAATAAAATATAAAATTTTGTTAATTATTTCAAAAGAGCAAGTGTTTTTTCATTTGAAATAATTAATAAATTTTTATATTTTATTTATTAAAAACAGCAAATAAGATCGTTAAAGACTCGTTTAAGACTATGGCACTTGAATAACAAACTTGCGTTTTTGACAGTTGATAAAAAGTTACTCAAATGACTAGTAGTAAAATAACGTGTTTCTTGGCTTTATAAAAATCAACAATAACATTACGAACTTAAATTACGAATTATTTCTTTCTTATCATAAAATTAACAATTAAACTCTTCTGCTATTATTATGATCGATTTGCGTTTTTATCTAAGTATTCAAAATAAATCCGCTCTATCTATCTGCAACTTTTATTACCATTAACAGAGATATGCTATATATAAGGGGAGGTAGATAGGTTACATGTGTCTAAAAAGTGAAGCAAAAAAAAGATGCCAATTGGCATCTCTTTTCTTAGTAACATTCAGTGCAATAGAAGGGAACTACCTATAACATTGTGTGTGTAAATGGCTTCGATTTTCAAATGTTGTTTGTTAGTGCATAACCCATCTATGGTAACAAATCTCTGACCATTAAGCTATTAACACAATTTCTTTGGCTTTTTTTAAATCAACAATAACATTACGAACATAAATTATGAATTATTTCTTTCTTAACATAAACTTAACAATTAACCTCTAGTTTTAAGAAACCTACGTATAACTTTGAATCTACTTTTTTTTTGCTTATGGGTCCTACATCCCTAAAACTGGGTATGGAGTTGTGTAAAAAAACGTAAGCGAACGTTTATGGTTGTGACTACAATTAATATCTAGCGCTAGTCAAAGAGATGAAGTACTACAACAAGAAAAACTGCCGTAGGAACAAATCAGAAAAATAAGTGAATACTAATTGTGAATAAAAAAAAAATTTGCTCTTAAACATTGGCTTAAGAAGTTGTATGTATAAAAAAATATAGTTCTTGTTCAGACAAAGTAGAGATGGGATGCAAACACAGATTTGGACAGAAGGATCCGCCAGTCTTCATATTTTATTTAGATTTTCAAGCAAAAAGTAGCGCCATCTGACATAACTCGTACGAACTAGCGTGGACGAGAGTTGACGTCAGTGTCGCGCTAAAAGGACTTTGGTAGAATTGTCGCTTTAAAATTAATGCTTTTATATAATTTGTTTACAAGAAAAAATACAATGTAAGGTTACTTGCCGATGATACGACATGCCATGTTTCTTTTTAGCATTATTTCATGATTTTTACAGCCTCTAACAACACAATGAGACATTTTTATATGGAATATTTTTCTACCGCACTCTACAATTTCCCGCAGACGACTAAGTCGCGAGTGTGCGAGACTTTCGATTTTTGCACCAATTCGCCGGAAGCATTAGTCGCGCGTGTTGGCGGGCCCTTAAGTAATATATAAGTCATTGGATATAGATGTAAATTTTAAAATTAAAAAATGACTGTTTAGCAATTTAATACAACACGATAGCTGCCATACAATGCAGCATATACTTCATCTCTTTGTCTAGAGATAGGTAGGAATTGTATTTAGAACGTTTGCTATAATTTTTTCACGTGACGTGAAAACCACTAGGGCCGTCGCCAATCAACAAAGCATTTATTTATCTATTAAATATGACGGACCACGGCAATTCTTTCAACGTTGTGATATCATATTTCTTTTCAAACTTTAAGAGACTATCTAGCATTTCCTGAGTGGGCTTCTTATTTGGTTTACCAGCGGTGATATTTCGAAGTCTGGGGTAAGACAGCAAGTCACCACCAACCTTTAGCCCGACTTCGTGGGAAAGTATGGTGTTGTATATATAGTCTAATGGTACTGAAGTTACTATGTAGGAATAGACTTGATTGTTCTCCTCTTTTAGTGTCTCCATCTTTGAGAATATGGCTGCCCAATTAAGGTCTAAATCTAACACTTGTATGTTCACGAGCACCTGTAAAATAGGAATGGTAATTTAAAACGCACAGTAATGGTAAAGTGTGTAAGGCAACTTAAAATGCACATTTATGGTAAAGTAGGTAAAGAAATTTGGTTCGCAAGACGAGCTGGTTATTAAACGACTGCCACTCCATTTAAAAATGCACAGTAATAGTAAATTAGTTATGGTAATTTAAAACGCATAGTATGGTAAAATAAGGTAAGGCAAACTAAAAACGAACATTAATAGTAACGCATAGTAATAGTACAGTAGGTAAGGCAATTTAAAAATGCACATTTATGGTAAAGTAGGTAAGGAAATTTGGTTCGCAAAACGAGCTGGTTGGTATAAGACTGCCACTCCATTTAAAAATGCACAGTAATGGTAAATTAGTTATGGTAATTTAAAACGCACAGTATGGTAAAGTAGGTAAGGCAAATTAAAAGCGAACATTAATAGTAGTGGGCAAGGCAATTTACCTAAAAACGCATAGTAATGGTAAAGTAGGTAAGGCAATTTATAAAACGCACAGTAATGGTAAACTAGGTATGGCAATTTAAAAAACGCATAGTATGGTAAAGTAGGTAAGGCAAATTAAAAGCGAACATTAATAGTAGGGGGCAAGGCAATTTACCTAAAAATGCATAGTAATGGTAAAGTAGGTAAGGCAATTTTAAAATGCACATTAATGGTAAATTAGGTATGGCAATTCAAAAACGCATAGTATGGTAAGGTAGGTAAGGCAAATTAAAAAACGAACATCAATAAAAAGTGGGTATCGCAATTTACCTAAAAAACTCATAGTAATGATAAAGTAATGGCAATCTAAAAACGCACAGTAATTGTAAATTAGGTATGGCAATTCAAAAACGCATAGTATGGTAAAGTAGGTAAGGAAAGCAAGTGAGGCAATTTTAGCTAAAAACGAATTGTAATGGTAAAGTAGATATGACAAATTCAAAAAAGCACAGTAACGACAATCACAACAATTTTGCATGATTTAACGGAGTACAAAATAGGGGATCGGACTGCATCAAAAATAAATTCTGAAATTTGTTTTCTTAAATTGCTCTCCTCTTGAAGTTTCAAAAAACCTTACTTGTTTTGTTTTTCCATTACGTCTTCAATTTTTATGACGTCACTTGTGGGTATTTCAAACATTTTTAGAACAAAATTTCGTTTTTGACAGGTTATAAAAAGTAACTCAAATGACTAGCAGTCCGATCCCCTATTGCAGCGGGTTGTGTCCAAGATACGACCGTAAATTATTTAAGCGGATCATCATCATTACAGCTCATATATGTCCCCACCGAGGGGCTCGAGCCTACCCTGAATCAGGGCGATTAGACCTTAGTCGACCACGCGGGCCCAGTGCGGGTTGGTCGACTTCACACACAACCTTCGAGTTTCTTCGCAGGCGTGTGCAGGTTTCCTCACGATGTTTTTCCTTCACCGTTAAAGCAATCGGTAAGTATGCACGTAAGTTTTTGAAAAACTCATTGGTACATTGGCCGTCCAGATTTGAACCCGGTACCTCTGGTTAGATGGACCGAGTCGTTACCGGTTGAGCCACCGACGCTTTTTTAAGCGGATACCTACCTCTTATCCCCCCTATTCAGAGGATGGAATTCATGTTGGCAAATTTCCTTACGAGGTCTTTTTAAAATCTTTGTTATTAAGATCAAATTAACACTAATATAACATGAATAAATAACGAATGGCAAATCATGATTGATTAAAAACGTAATAACAAATAAAAAAAGCGTCGGAGGCTCAACCAGTAACGACTCGGTCCTCTTAACCAGACGTCCCGGGTTCAAATGCGTCCGACCAATGTACCAATGACTTTAAAACTTACGTACATATACTTAGCGATTGGTGTAAAGGTGAAGGAAAACATCGTGAGGAAATCTGCACATCTGATTCCAGATGTGTATGAAGGTCGCGTTGCACACGCCCGTATGTGTAAATCTAAATACTCTACACGTGATCGCGGGTGATGCTAAGTGCAACACCAGACACCCGCCGTCTATCCCTAGGATAGCACGATTAATTGTGCCACACGATAAGAGATAGATCATAAATCAAATTCTCTTGCGTTTAAAAAAGTTGATCTGGATGTGATGTACAAATTCTGAACTGGGTGTCCCTACCGCAGACCCCTAACAAAGAAGTATCCACTTTAAAACGGTCTAGATAGGTGTTAGATCTTGCAATGGAGAAGGGAATTTAACTTTTACACATGTTTAGCAACACATGAACACGACAAGCATGTGTCAATACACAACAATAATTGAAAACGCTAAACACGTTAAAAAACCGACTTCCATCGCAATAAATTAGTACATTTTTGCATTATTATTTTTGGTTTTTGTTAATTTTCTACTAAAGTACTACACCGATTTTGATAAAATTTATATGGGACCACACGGGAAGCACTAGCTTTCAAATAAAAAAAGAACCATAAAAATCGGTTCATCCAGTCAAAAGATCTGAGGTAACAAACATAAAAAAAAACAAAAAAACATACAGACGAATTGAGAACCTCCTCCTTTTTGGAAGTCGTTTGAAAAATAAGGAAGTTGTATAGTTTGGCCAAGTAGGTAAGTGCGTGTCAGTGGAACGGTGCGGTGCCGCGGCGTGGGGCGTAGCCGCGTCTTGGAAATTTACGTTCCCTTATCGTAAACACCCCTCTCTTTGCGTCGGGGGTAACTAGTATCTCATCTGTGGTCGGGGGTTTAAAACGCACGTCACGATGCCACAACGTTACACGTTGCCATGCCTTAGTAAATTCCGACCGAGTGTTGTGCCACACCACCACGAAGCCACTTTAAGAGGATTGTGAAGGTGCGACTTTTCATAGAAACGGCCGGCGTTAGCGATTTTCACCTCTTTAATTATTTGTTGTTATAGCGGCAACAGAAATACATCATCTGTGAAAATTTCAACTGTCTAGCTGTCACGGTTCATGAAATACAGCCTGGTGACAGACAGACAGACGATCGGACCGCGAAGTCTTAGTAATAGGGTCCCGTTTTTACCCTTTGGGTACGGAACCCTAAAATAGTCTTAGTAATAGGTTCCCGTTTTTACCATTTGGGTACGGAACCCTAAAATAGTCAGTAATAGGGTCCCGTTTTTACCATTTGGGTACGGAACCCTAAAAATGGAAATAGTAGGTGTTTTATTTTTGCTGGATAAAAATCGGGGTAAAAATTGAAAAAATTCTTAGATTTTTTTTATTACCCTCGTAACTTTCTGAAGTTGGGAACTTTTGGAAGTCATAGGCCAGGAAAATAACAAAGCCTTTTGTTTCTAGAATTAAGAACTAAAATAAGCTCAAACCTCAGTAGTATCATTGATAGCGAACTCCTTGAAATATCTCCCGAACATAGCGTTGATATCGACCTCGTCTTTGAGATGCACGACGACGGTGTACCCCTTGTTTCCATACCGGTCAAGCAAAGAGTCCACGTCGTCTATGTCGAAGATGTGTCCGTCCAATAGGAAGGCCATTCGGTTTGTTACTGGCATGTGGCTTTCAACACTGTAAGGAAGCGATGATTTGCCAAGTCTTTAGTTTTTAACTGTCTATGGCGGGCGAACGGAACGTTTTAACTGTCTATGGCGGAAAAACGGAATGTTTTAACTGTCTATGGCGGACGAGCGAAACGTTTTGACTGTCTATGGGCACAGTATATATATTAGTACTAACGTACTATGGGGGACGAACGGAATATTTTAACTGTCTATGGCGGACGAATGGAACGTTTTAACTGTCTATGGCGGACGATCGAAACGATTTAACTGTCTATGGCGGACGAACGGAACGAGCTCTAGGAGTTCCGTAGTCCTTCGAGATAAAAAACGTTCCGTCAGTCAAAAATTCATCATCATCATCATATCAGCCGAAAGACGCTCAATGCTAGACAAAGGCCTCCCCCAAGGATTTCCAAGACGACCGGTCCTGCGCTGCCCGTATCCAGCGGCTATATAAAACATATGGTGATAAATAATGCACGATAGTGTGAAACGAAGTCTTTCAGAATTCTTGTCAGAAAAACAAAAAGGTGGATAATGTTTTGTGGGTGTATGTATGCCTGTTTCTTTGGCTGAGCCTGAAACCTGAAAGTTTTCATAGAGCAAGGAGTAGTTAGATTCGTCTTGATCCTGAAAGTGACAAATGATGATGCCAAGGGCTTATCAAGTTATCAATTGTGAATCATCATCATCATCATATCAGCCACAAATCGTCCACTGCTGGACAAAGGCCTCCCCCAAGGATTTCCACGACGACCGGTCCTGCGCTGCCCGCATCCATCCATCGGCCTGCCTACGCTACGTTTTCCAGTGCGCGGTTGCCGCTCGAGAACTTTACTGCCCCATCGGCCATCTGTGCCCTGCCCACTGCCACTTCAGTTTAGCGATTCTGTGAGCTATTTCGGTTACTTTAGTTCTCTTGCGGATCTCCTCGTTTCTGATTCGATCACGCAGAGAAACTCCGAGCATAGCAATTGTGAACAAAAAAAATAGTGACACAGAGTACATTTTACCCCAGTTGCCCAAAAAGACAGGTAATGTTATTGTGCAGTCGGGTTTTTAATTTTTAATTAAATTGGTTAGGTTATTAACAGTAATGAATCAGGAAACAGACAGACATGCGTTCGTCCAATTTAGGCGGCATCAGGACAATCATGATGCTTACTTGTTGGAGCTGACAAGCAGGGCGTGCCCCTTCTTCCTCATTTGATACAGGATGTAGTACATCGCGCGACGCACAGACAACTTCTGGTGCGCCACAAACTCGTCCAGGACTATAACAGGGGGTGCTCCGATTACCGCCGCGGCGAAATGCAGCGTTTTCCTGTCACGTTCCGAGAGGTTCTTGACGAGCATGCTGCCTTTGTCTTTTAGATCTGTGCGGAAGTGAGGTGTACGTTCGTTAACAACCCATAAACTCCCCACTGCTTGGGCACGAGTCTGTAACGGCAACTGCAGTAACCTGCCACTGAACCTTAATACAAGCGACGAGAGAACAAAATAAATGGGGGGGGGGGGGGCGGGGGGAGCCTCGCTTCGCAAGGTTCTTTGACTGTTAAATCAATCAAACCTGACCGAACCTAACATCGCTCGCTCATTTATTTAATGTTATTCACTTAACTTGAAAAAGTCTAAAAAAGTTAATTTAGTATGTATTTCTGGATATAATTTTTTTTTTATTTTTTTTTATTTGAGGTTTAGATGTTAAATTATATAAACCAAATTATGTCACTATTACTGCCAATAAAAATCCGTGACGCAAAGGGTTAAATAGTGAAATTGTAAGCAGTATGTTACGGTTCACAATCTTTCGACAGTTTACAATCACGCGAGATAGATCCTGTTAGATTATAATCTAACATCAATTTTGCGGTGACGTACTGGTATATACAGATACCAATCATCAACGATTGGCCCACAGCCGTACCCCAGGCATACCACCTCGCCTGGCGGAGATATCGCCCTTTGCTCTCGTCAAATAGGGGTCTCTTCCCAAACTCGGGAAGGTTATTAGGCCATACACCCCCCCCCCCCCCCACACACACACACGGGGTCCAAGTCCAGATTGGTGTAGATTTTAGGGGGGGGGGGGTAGTGGCGAAATAGAAAATATTTATTTTATTTAAAATCAAAGAAGTAAGTTTTTTGAAATTGCAGACGGTGAGCTATTTCTATTTTATTATTTGTTGTTTACGCTGTCAAATAGGTACCCAATTGTGTATAAACATAAAATAAAGGCCTTCCACATGGATTCCACAACTTCCGGTCCTGCGCTGTCCGCGACTTTCGCCAGGACGTCGGTCCATGAAGTAGGACTACGCCCAGTGACGGATTAAGACTACTTGATGCCCTAAGCAATCCACGCCTGTGGGCCCTCCTCTCCGTATGCCAACTAGAATCGGTGTTAAAACATTAGGTTTTTGTAAAATAAAATGATGAGATGTAACACCTTAAAAGTGGAGTAGGTGCGACAACAAAAAAACCAAAGTATAGTTTATTTATTTAATGAAATGCGCCTTGCGGCTTTTCCGGGCATTGAATTAACGCAAGATAGTATTAACGTCTAACGTTTTTAACATATCGGACTCTATGTATAATATCGATAAATTATCGAGCCTTTCTTGTATCATCTTTGTCCTTTTTTCATTTTTTATATTTTTAATTTTGAAAAAGAACGTTCCGCTGAGCAATTTATAATCTATAAGCGATAAAAATATACGGAGGGCTGTTTCCACATTAGGGAAAGCTGATTCAATTATAACATCATGTATTATTTTATATAATTGTGCGTGATTTTGATGTAAACTTGTGCGAGCCGAATCACTGGGTCTGGAACTTATTTTACGAACTTTTTTTTTTCTTACATATGAATGAAACTGTTAAATTTATGTTATTAATTCGGTGTTAAGGTCTTCTGGATATGTGTTTACTAGATTTGTACTGTGCTGACTGTATTCTGCAGTTTGATTGGGACAAATAATTTTATCGGCATCGGCTATTTTATTTAAGAATGAGAATTTGTCTGCTGTTTCTTCGTATATCTCTCCTCTTTTTCGCATCTCTGCATTAAATTTATCAATGATGCTATAATAACACGTTATTTTTAATTTGTTCTCTTGGGCTGAAATGCAGCTCCTTTTCTGGACCTGATCATCAGATCAATACCAACTCCTGATAGAACCGGGATGTCACCGGGCGGGAGGGAATACCTTTGAGTATTTATTGTCCTTCATACCTAATTTCAGCTCAATCGGACCGCTGGAAGTCGCTCAAAAATCGATCGCAATGTTCCGCCCGTACAAACTTATAAACTTACTTGACGTGAAGTGTAGTAGAAGCTTGTAACAATTCCTATAGGCTTTTTAATTAAAGAAACACGCCTGACCGCTAGATATCGGTAGTCGTCTTTAGGTAGGTATCATTTGACGCGCGTGTCATGATCACCTAGAAAAAACTATTTCCGAGCTTGCAGAAACCTTCAGCCTCAGATGAGACACTAGTTACTTCGTCTTCAGCTTCGACTGGTTTGAGTAAATTTACATAACCAAAAGTAATTACTTAAATGAAACAAAATACCATAGATATTTTGACTTTGGACATTATCAAAACAAAACAAAATAAAACTTTACGTACCTACCTAAGCGAACACAATATTATGAACAGAACTTGAATTAATTTTCAACAAACACACTCACAGGAATTTTTGCTGTGTGACTCACACAGCACCGTAGATTTTTAGTTTACTGAAACTATTGACTTACTTATTAATTATGAAATTAATTGTATTATGTATGCATAAAAGCCGGCCAGAACCAATGACATATATTACTGGCGTAAGGACCCGGCCAACGTGCGCGACTAATGCTCCCAGCGAATTGGTGCGAAAATCGAAAGTTTCGCACACTCGCGACTCAGTCGTCTGCGGGAAATTGTACAGTGCGGTGGAAAGATATTCCATATAAAAATGCCTTATTGTGTTGTTAGAGGCTGTAAAAACCATGAAAGAAAGGCTAAAAATAAACATGGCATGTCGTATCATCGTTAAGTAACCTTACATTGTATTTTTTCTTGTAAGCAAATTAAATAATCGAATTTTTAAGGGACAATTCTACCAAGGTTCTTTTAGAGCGGCACTGACGTCAACTCTCGCCCACGCTAGTTCGTACGAGTTATGTCAGATGGCGCTAATTTTTGCTTGTATGAAGAAAATCTGACTAAAACATGGAGACGGGCGGATCCTTCCGTTCAAATCTGTGGCCAGAACAATTACTCAAAAAACAAAACATTTGATTGACTGACACTGACAGCTTTGCGGGGGCGCCAGGCTTGGCGGGGGGCCCGCGGGGAACGGGTGGTTTGTGATTGGCTGATCGCAATTCCGGTGCATTCGAATTGCCGAATACACTAGCGGGCAGCGAGTAGGCAAGCGGGTGCGGGGTTATGACTCTAGGTTGGACTCTATGTCAACTTAAAACGCGCGAATTTTCAAATTAGTCGTAGAAACTTTTATTGGTGTGGTTTTTGGTGACGTGAGAGTGAGACGTGATGCCCTAAGAACGGTTTTTTTTTGTGCTTCTGGTGCCCCCCCCAGACGTGATGCCCTAGTCAATTGCTTAATTTGATTAAGGGTTGATCCGTCACTGACCACGCCACATCTTCCGTTGCGAGGTCGCCACTCGAGAACTTTGTTACCCCAACAAGCATCTGTTCCTCCTCCTTATATCTAAGCAGGTATATAACTTGTTTGAAAAAATACAAATAATTAATCCCTCACTTCCTATATGGTGTCAGGCTGCACATCCCGCCGAATGTGATCGACGGTTGCGGCTGGTCGATCATCCTCTCCCATCCTAAAGCGTGTCTTTCTCTAATAAAAACTGCGCCCCCTAGTTCATCCGGCTTTGCCCGGGTCAGTCGATACCGACTTGCTGGGAGCGGCGCCCATGTTCATGTTCATGACGTAACCGATTGTAAGGCATCTGATACGGGCTTAACGTATGCCATCTAGTGATAGCAACCGGCATTAAAGGAACGTGCCTTGCGAAGCACGGAAACCGTCGAGAAAATTGCCACTAACATGATAAAATTAAATTTCTAGGAATAATGATGGATCAAAAGTTAAACTGGAAAGACCACATTGACATAGTTTGCACCAAACTAAACAGATTCATTTTTCCTTTGTATAAAATAACTCAAGTTGCTTCAAGAACAACAGCTATGACTGCATACTTCGCGTACATCGAATCGGTACTTAGGTATGGACTTATAATTTGGGGAAATAGCACAGATGTAGGAAAAGTTTTTGTGGCTCAAAAAAAGTGCATATACGTGCGATTTGTGGTGTTGCTCCCGACGTGTCGTGCAAACCATTTTTTAAAAATCTGCAAATTCTGCCCCTTCCGTGTTTGTACATTCTTGAAGCAGCCACATTCGTAAAGATGTATCAAACTAAATTCTACATTGAGGCTAAAGACGCAACAGCTAACACTAGAGGTAGAAGATACCCAGATAGGCTAGTTTACGATGAGGTACCAAAAAGCACTAGGTACCAAAAAAACTGTTTCTGAATGTGCAGAATAATTTATAATAAGATACCACAATTTGTAAAAGAACTTCCAATAAACAGGTTTAAGGTGGAACTAAAAAGATGGCTGCTACTGCATACATTTTACTCGGTCAAGGAATTTCTGGATTTTAAATTTATTAATAATGACTAAATTGAATGTTATTTATTTATTAATTGTAATGTAACTAGTTTTTTTTTCCTCTTTGTTTGCATGCTATCATTTTTATGGCTGAGTTTGGCGTTTCAACAAGGATTTTGTACCACCTAATATTATGTACCCAACTCAAGGGCAAATAAACGATTTCTATTCTATTCTATATTCATGACAGTCAAACCCATCCACGTAATGACCGCACTTCAGGTCGGTTAACCTACATGATCGGCCCAACCACGCAAGCAAAGTATATATATTAGTACTAACATACAGTACGGACACTCCCTGTCGCTCTCTAGTTTGCGATCTTAACCCCTCGTCACCCAGATTAATACAGATTGGTTGTCGAACGTGTAGGATTTCGCCGCCATTTTGTTTGTACCGTGTTTCCTTTTTTTAAATGTCATTTCTGGCCCGTTGTATGAAGTGTACAGGGTGTGACGCAAGTCAAGCTGAGCTTAGCGAATCCGGGTCTTAGTCTAACAAAACCATCATTTATTTATATATTTACTTTCACTAAGAACTTAAAGTTACCCAAAACATTCTTACTACTAGATTACACATGTTCTTAAATATTTGTTATGTACAGTCTTAGGTTAGTGGAAATCTTCCCTATGTGATCATCAAATATGTCAACATTTTGGATCTCAAGCACAAATCCATTGAGCAAAGCAATGGCCCTACAAGAGGTGCGTTGTGCGCGTGGCTGGTATTATCACTGAACTTCTTGAAGTTCTAGACCATAAAGACATAAGTAGTAGGTATGTCACTCACCCAAAAGTGCAATGATATCTCTGATCTCCTTCCGCAAATGAACAGGAGGAACTCCTCGGAGTATGCCGATCAGGTCCAGGGCTTCCTTCACTGTCAGCCAGTCGGGCAGACTTTTTTGATCAGTGCAAAGGGACACGTTACGTGAATACTGTAATTCAAAGTAATTAATTAGTAATTTAAGGAATTAATTAAAAACCCGACTGCATAGAAACTTAGACCCTCTTTTTTGGCCTGTATCCTATGTCACTCACGGGATCAAGACGTATCTAACGACACCTCGCACTCCAACACCTCGCAATCCGTCAGGTCGTTTAGGCTACAGAGCCTGCCAAATAAATAAACATACTGACAAATTGAAAACGGGGCTTGACGTGATTTTATATAATTGATGTTGTCTACTCGCGACCACCGCTATCGAATCATAGTCAAAATGTTGAGGTAAAAACAACATTAATTCAGAGATTTGTTACCATAGATGGGTTATGCACTAACAAACAACATTTGAAAATCGAAGCCATTTACACACACAACATTACAAGCAGTTCGCTTCCGTTGCACCGATGCTACTAAGAAAAGAGATGCCAATTGGCATCTTTTTTTTGCTTCACTTTTTGGATGCACGTAACCTATCTACCTCCCCTTATATATAGTGTGGGAACCAACCCACATCTACAAAAATCGGCAAGCAAATCCGTGTGCCGAAGCTTGTATGCCGTAGACGAACTTTTGAGGCGTACTGTACCTATTGTGCGCGCTGCCCGGCCCATCGAGTGGACAGCGCATTACCTTATATGGTCATGCTTGCGCGCCTGCGCCCCTCCGCGCCACCGCAGACCGCGACAGCCAGTCTTCGCTTGACCATCGCATCGACGCAACTTCACGCTTGCTTACCTTTTATTTCCCGCGCTTTAATTTCAAATTTAATTAACGTTAGCTTCTATTTCCTTTTTAATAATCTGATTTCTATCTTTGCTATTTTTCTATTTGCTTTTGTGACTTCCGTATGTTTCTATTCTTGTGAAAGAAAATATATTTGTGTTGAGTGTTTACTGGACTTTGGAGTATTATTGAAGATCCCGGTAGGCACCCACATAACTGGTGACCCGCGACAAACTTGGATTGGAACATGTCGACAACGGAAAAGATTGCAAATGAATCGGAAAAGCCTCGGGAAGAAGTACATAAAGTTGGTGTGAGAATCCCACCCTTCTGGCCAGAAGAACCAGCTGTCTGGTTCGCCCAGGTTGAAGGACAATTTATCATTTCCGGCATAACGGCCGATGCCACAAAATTTTATTATGTAACGGCTCAGCTGGAACACCAATATGCTGCCGAGGTGAAGGACATCATCACAAACCCCCCGGCTGAAAACAAATACATCAAGCTTAAGACCGAGCTCATCAAAAGGTTGTCAGCATCACAAGAAAAAAAGGTCAGACAGCTGCTCACTCACGAAGAACTGGGAGATCGGAAGCCGTCCCAATTTTTACGGCACCTACAAACTCTAGCAGGACCTTCAGTTCCTGAGGATTTCTTAAGGACACTCTGGGCAGGTCGGTTACCTACTAATATACAAACAATAATAGCATCTCAATATAATTTATCGTTAGCGGACATAGCAGATCTCGCCGATAAAGTGTATGACATTGTACCCCCGGCCACACAAGTTGCGTTCACAAGTACTGCTAGTAATAATCAATCTATGGCCTTTCAAATAGCTGAACTGACAAAACAAGTAGCTTCATTACAAAGTCAGCTTAATTCTGAACGCTCAAGATCTAGATCACGTAACAGATCCGGAGAAAGAAAAGAAAATTTTAGAAGTCGATCCAGATCAAAATCGTTCGATCCGTCTGTCTGTTGGTATCATAACCGATTCAGAAATAATGCTAAGAAATGCACTAAACCTTGCAGTTACAGCTCATCATTGGCGGGAAATGCCCAAGGCAGCCGGAAATAGCGGCCAACGACTGCCACTCCACTACGGGCCGCCTCTTTGTCGTAGACAAGAATACGAAGGTCAATTTCCTGGTTGATACGGGATCAGACTTATGTGTTTACCCACGCACGGCACTGAAGGAGCAGCGATCCAAGACAGATTACCAGCTGTTCGCGGCTAACGGTACAGTCATTTCGACTTATGGCTGGGTGCATCTGCGACTAAACCTAGGCTTACGTCGAGAATTCAATTGGAGATTTGTGGTGGCCGATGTCTCAAAACCCATTATAGGAGTTGATTTTCTTTCCTTCTATAATCTTCTTGTTGACTGTCGCCAGCACCGGCTTATTGATGGACTCACCACGCTTTCCGTCGGAGCGACAACAAGGAAGTCAACGGGAGACATCACCTCTGTCAAGGTCGTCACCGGAGACTCCAAGTACCTCCAGGTTCTCCGTGAGTATCCAGACATCACTCGTCCAGCTGGTACGCATAAAGAGCCCAAACACCAGACTGTCCATCACATTCGTGTCACGCCCGGCCCAACTGTAAACAGCCGTCCTCGACGTCTTCCTCCAGACCGCCTGCAGATAGCTCAGAAGGAGTTTGAGGAGATGCTTCAAACCGGTATTGCTCGCAGGTCAGAAAGTCCTTGGTCTTCTCCACTACACCTTGTGCCAAAAAAGGATAATGGTTGGAGACCCTGTGGAGATTATCGCGCACTCAACGCTCGCACTGTTCCGGATAAATATCCTATACGGCATATACAGGACTTCACTCATCAGCTCTCAGGAAGTAAAGTATTTTCAAAAATTGACCTAGTGAAGGCATATAATCAGATCCCAGTTCATCCTGACGATGTGCCTAAAACAGCAATCACAACACCGTTTGGGTTGTTTGAGTTCCCATACATGACCTTTGGACTTAGGAACGCAGCTCAAACGTTCCAACGCTTCATCGATGAGGTACTCAGAGGCTTACCTTTTTGCTATGGGTATTTGGATGACGTTCTCATCTTCTCTTCGAGCGAATCCGAACACATTGAACACCTGCGACAACTGTTCCAGCGCCTTAATGACTATGGGATACTGATAAACTCTGCTAAGTGTGAGTTTGGCCAAGCAAAAATTTTCTTCCTCGGTCATGAAGTGTCAGCGGCCGGAATAAGCCCGCTACAGGAGAAGGTTCAGGCAATAATTGACTTTCCAGTTCCAAAGAACGTGAAGGAACTTCGTCGATTCCTAGGAATGTTCAATTTCTACCGCAGATTTGTTCCTGGAGCATCTTCGACACAAGCACCGCTCAACGTTGCACTGAGTGGCCCTAAGAAGAGAGGTTCTCAAGCTGTCGAGATGACATCAGAAATGATGGCCGCATTTGAGTCATGTAAGTCTAGTCTATCCAAAGCCACACTTTTAGCTCATCCGAACACTAACGCCGAGATGGCGATATTCACCGACGCTTCAGATACAGCAATTGGAGCAGTTCTGCAACAGCGAGTTGGAGAGTCATGGGAGCCACTCGCCTTTTTCTCACGACGACTAAAACCTGCCCAGAGAAAATATAGTCCGTATGATAGAGAGCTTTTGGCCATCTATGACGCGATTCGACATTTCCGTCACATGGTTGAAGCCAGACCATTCATAATTTACACGGACCACAAACCACTTACGTTCGCATTCTCCTCACGTCGTGACAAATGTTCACCGAGACAGTTCCGTTACCTGGACTTCATCGCACAGTTCAGCACTGACATTAGATACGTGAAAGGTCAGGAAAATGTAGTTGCCGACGCCCTTTCCAGAGTAGAGGAGATTTCAGAACCTCTTGATTACTTGGCTCTTGCAAAATCTCAAGATCAAGATCCTGAATTGCAAGACCTGCTACAAAAAGGTTCGAGCTTGAAGCTGGAGAAAGTTAAGTCTGACGACACTGACTTGTTTGTCTATTGTGATGTATCCACAGATCAACCCAGACCGTTCATCACCACTCCATTCAGGCACCAGGTCTTCAACAAAGTTCATGGGTTGAGTCATCCAGGTGCCAGAGCTACAATCAAATTGATCACTCAGAGATACGTTTGGCCTGGTATCAAGAAAAATTGTCGTCAGTGGGCCCAGGGATGCACGGATTGCCAACGGAATAAGATATCCCGTCACACCGTTTCTCCCAACACTCCTTTTTCCAGCCCCACACTCCGATTTTCCCATGTCCACATGGACATCGTAGGGCCTTTACCAATCTCTTCTGGTTACAGATACTGCCTTACGGTCATCGATCGTTTCACGCGTTGGCCTGAGGCATACCCATTGCCAGATATCACCGCTGAGACCTGCGCCCGAGCCTTCATCTCTGGCTGGGTGGCTCGCTTCGGCTGCCCCGAGAAGATCACCACTGACAGAGGGAGACAGTTTGAGTGCGAGCTGTTTCGCAACATAGCTTCTCTCCTGGGCGCTCAGCACCGGTCAACCACTGCCTATCACCCCGCCTGTAATGGCATGATAGAACGACTCCATCGTCAACTAAAATCTGCCATCATGTGCCACTCCAATATCAACTGGACAGAGGTTCTTCCACTCGTGCTGCTGGGCATACGCAGTGCTTGGAAGGAGGACATCAAAGCATCCGCTGCCGAGATGGTTTATGGTGAACCATTGCGTCTACCTGGTGAGTTCTTCGCTCCGTCTAAGACCCTCACTACGGATATCACAGACTTCGCTGCACGTCTCCGTAACCATGTCGCGAAATTGGCACCATCATCGGCGAGTTGGCACACCCTGAGGGCGTTCTACATACCCAAAGACCTGATGACAGCTGAGTACGTCTTTCTTCGTGTGGGTCCTGCAAAGAAGTCCCTAGAATCACCCTATACTGGCCCATACAGAGTTCTGGAGCGAAGTGCCAAGACCTTCAAATTGGAAGTTCAGGGTAAGAATATAACAGTCACCGTCGACAGGTTGAAACCAGCACACTTGGTTCAAGAAAATACCATGACTGGTTCCACTGTTCCTGATTCCATATCAAATCCAGAAGTTGCAGAAAGGAAGACTCGCAGTGGCCGCACAGTACACTTCCCTAGCTACTATCGACCGTAGCAAGCAACGGTCTCGGCGGGGGAGCAGTGTGGGAACCAACCCACATCTACAAAAATCGGCAAGCAAATCCGTGTGCCGAAGCTTGTATGCCGTAGACGAACTTTTGAGGCGTACTGTACCTATTGTGCGCGCTGCCCGGCCCATCGAGTGGACAGCGCATTACCTTATATGGTCATGCTTGCGCGCCTGCGCCCCTCCGCGCCACCGCAGACCGCGACAGCCAGTCTTCGCTTGACCATCGCATCGACGCAACTTCACGCTTGCTTACCTTTTATTTCCCGCGCTTTAATTTCAAATTTAATTAACGTTAGCTTCTATTTCCTTTTTAATAATCTGATTTCTATCTTTGCTATTTTTCTATTTGCTTTTGTGACTTCCGTATGTTTCTATTCTTGTGAAAGAAAATATATTTGTGTTGAGTGTTTACTGGACTTTGGAGTATTATTGAAGATCCCGGTAGGCACCCACAATAGCATATCTCTGCATTAATTATATAAAATCACGTCAAGCCCCGTTTTCAATTTGTCAGTATGAATAATCGTGAAAGTTTAAAGTGTTAAATAAACATACATACATATACCGAGTGTAAAAAAATTGGTGTAGGACCCGTTAACTGGGGCTTCTACTTATTATAGTAACAGTTTTCCCCAAGGAACCCATAGTCAATTCGCAAAAAATATATATAAATATAATATAAATATTTTGTTGGAAATAGCAAGTTGGTCCATCAGCTGATCATTTTGTATTATCTAAAGAGTTCTAATTTTTAATTTGCGATGTCAGCAAACTTCAATTTCAATTTCAATTTCAATTTATTGTCAATAAGAATACAACATAACAGCAGTAGTAACCAATTCGTTGTATAAAAAAAAATATAATAGTAGTATCAACTAATAGTACTTTTCCTCGCATTCGTTTCAAGCATTTTCTTGCACTCAGTGATCAAGCATCCAATCCCTGACAAGAATAAGTCACAGTCAACTTATATAACAAAAGTTGTTCAGTATGATGAATAGAAACGCCGGTTAACGGGACCTACATCAATTTTGTTACATCCTGTATACATTACAAACATACACTCGAAAAACTTAACCCTCCTTCTGTTGCAGTCGGGTAGTTTAGTGTTCATACATCCTTTGTTGGTATTCATCGCAAATAGCCAGTTCCCCATTGCGTTGGGGAATCTTGGTAAGCCCGCTTCCATCTTCGGCAACATCGTCACTTACCACCAGGTAAGATGTTGTCAAGGGTTTACCAATTATGAATAAAAAAATACTAGTGAAATTAAAATCGTTATCCAATTTTTAAACTCACTAAACTAAATAACAAAATCATAATACAATCGGCTTTATTCATAATATGATGACAATTTTTAAAGATTGTGAAGTCAACAAGGAACCCTTATAGTTTCGCCATGTCTGTCCGTCTGTCCGCGACTTAGCTCAAAGACTATTAGTACTAAAAAGGTGTAATTTGGCATGGGTATTGTTCACACACGTAACTCCATCTGTTACGATCTGTATGTACTACAGAATGTAGTTTAACTTTCTAGTAGACAAACATTTATCATTATGTATGAAGAATTTAGTTCTATGTATTAGGTATAGATGTCGCTCTTTAGAAGTATTTATAAGCTAGCCCACGGGCATTGCAAGGCCCTTTTTTGACAGACCTCACACCAATAAACATCACCTATATACCAAGAGATCGTCGTCATTTATATCCGCAACAGGTATACAAACAAGTATAATAAAATCTTGAAAAAAAATTTTTTAGAGTATTTTTTTTTCGTGGACGTACCCTAACGTCACAGTATATATATTAGTACCCTAACGTGTAGAGTATCGTTGAATAGGTTTTTGGAAACTACAGAGGGTTCGCTACAACTATTTTTCGATTTAGGGATCGGTTTGCGAAATATGAAGCTTTATAATAGTGCAAATTTAATAATTATAGTGAAAATTAAGATTAAAGGGTCTTCTCCCTACCAGCTAAACCGCTATTGCAGAGGGTTTGCTACAACTATTTTTCGATTTAGGGATCGGTTAGCTAAATATGAAGCTTTATAATAGTGCTAATTTAATAATTATAGTGAAAATTAAGATTAAAGGGTCTTCTCCCTACCAGCTAAACCGCTATTGCAGAGGGTTTGCTACAACTATTTTTCGATTTAGGGATCGGTTTGCGAAATATGAAGCTTTATAATAGTGCAAATTTAATAATTATAGTGAAAATTAAGATTAAAGGGTCTTCTCCCTACCAGCTAAACCGCTATTGCAGAGGGTTTGCTACAACTATTTTTCGATTTAGGGATCGGTTAGCTAAATATGAAGCTTTATAATAGTGCTAATTTAATAATTATAGTGAAAATTAAGATTAAAGGGTCTTCTCCCTACCAGCTAAACCGCTATTGCAGAGGGTTTGCTACAACTATTTTTCGATTTAGGGATCGGTTTGCGAAATATGAAGCTTTATAATAGTGCAAATTTAATAATTATAGTGAAAATTAAGAATAAAGGGTCTCCTCCCTACCAGCTAAACCGCTATTGCAGAGGGTTTGCTACAACTATTTTTCGATTTAGGGATCGGTTTGCGAAATATGAAGCTTTATAATAGTGCAAATTTAATAATTATAGTGAAAATTAAGATTAAAGGGTCTTCTCCCTACCAGCTAAACCGCTATTGCAGAGGGTTTGCTACAACTATTTTTCGATTTAGGGATCGGTTTGCGAAATATGAAGCTTTATAATAGTGCAAATTTAATAATTATAGTGAAAATTAAGATTAAAGGGTCTTCTCCCTACCAGCTAAACCGCTATTGCAGGATATCTGAAAAAATTTTAAATAGTAGTTATAATAAACTTAGAAGGAAAAGTAGCATGGCTAAGTAATAGTCCACTAACCACCGACTAACTTAAGATGTGCAGTTGAATTTGTAAAAATTCATAGATTTTCCAAACAAAATGTTCTATTACCAACTGCAAATGTAATTTTGTTTTTTAAAATATACATTTATTTTTTGAAAAGACTAGCGGAACCCTGCTTTGTACGAGTTCGACTAGCACTTGGCCTTTTTTTTGCTCTGATTGTGTTTCATACCAACAGGTCTAGTAGCTCTCCGTGACCAACCAAGTTGTCGGTTGTCTACGCTTCGTCTTCTGGTGCGCGATCGCCGCTCCAGAACTTAGCTCCAACGGCCATCTGTTCTACGAGCTACGTGCCCCTGCCCACTGAAAGCTATTTCTGTTACTTTGGTTCTTTCTCCTCTTTTCTGATTCGATCACGCGCGAAAATCCGAGCATACCACGATTTATTGCCCTTTGGGTGAGCTTGAGTCTTCTTATGAGGCCCACAATAAGCGACCCTGTCTCGGTTCCGTATGTCATTACTGGCAATGGCAACACACACTGGTCAAAGACCTTAGTCTTGAGACACTGTGCAACGTTTGAGCTGGCATTTATTAGACGCAGCCAAACGCATCATGCTTATACAGCTTGTGACTCGAAAACTATTTATAATATCACTTTAGTGACTTCTACAATAATTATGTACACAAATTTCTCTACAAATTATATCTCAACATTTTTGCTGTACGATCAGTACTTTAGAAGATGAAGAGTATTAAAGGTGAAAACAATAAGTAACAAAATCGTTATACTTTCAAAAAGATAAGTCGCGCCGCAAAGTTGTTTGCGTCACCGCATAGCAACCCACGCTCGCACGTGCGCTGCTTTTTCTGGTCTGGAGTTTGGTCAGGACTTTAGAGCAGACCTTGATGCGCAGCATGAAGAGCTGTGGAGGAATGACCCAAGGAAGGGGAATAACGGATTCGACACTGACAAAATGGCTACAAGCGACCGACGGTAGTAAGCAATGCCATCTGCTCTGTACTTGAGTTATTTAGTGGAGTATATTTTTCTTCAGGAGATCAACACGTAGATCTTCTTTTGTCTCGTCAGCGTAGGGATCAAGAGGACCGAAAAAAGCTTTATGCGTGGTTTATGGATCATTATCCATTCCTAAAGATAGGTAACCTCATGTCCTTATCAACAGGTATTGTTGGAAATAGCAAGTTAATTGTCACCTTGCAGAAGAAATCGGTAAAAAACTCATGGAAAAAACGCTGGGAAATAACTTCGCAGACGTAAAAATACAGTGTAAAGACAAAGTTTTATCATTGGGAGCTATAAACAGTGCAGTCAAGATCAATGATGGATGAGACAGTAGTTGTCGATCCACTGCTTCTTTTTCAAAGGATTGCTTTTGCCAAGAAGGATGATAGCCATTTAGCATCACATTTGGAGTACGAATTAGCTCCCTATGCACTGGCTTTATTCAATGGTGGCAACCAAAAAAAGCGGCTTTATATGATGTTTTATCGAAATCCGACACTAATGTAAATTTGAAAACTAGTGAGACGGTTATTGATGGAGGCTTTCTTTTGCACCGTACCAAATGGCGATTGGGTTCCTCTTACTCAGATATTTGTGATCAGTACATAAATTATGTAAAATGTAATTACGGGTCACATGTTACAGTCGTGTTTGATGGATACAATGACGTAAATCTTGTACTAAGCCCAAACCGGATCTTTCTTCCCTCCCTCCTACCAAATGGTCAGCGAAATATCATGCTTACAGAGTATTCCATCAAGTACAGGAGTGGCTTGGGAACCAACTGCCTCCTGAAATATGGGGTTGGAAGCGAGGATACGATGGAAACTTAAAACCAATCACGACCTTGGATCCTCCGGCTCCTGACGCGTTGTTAAATTCAATATTTTGCCGATGTAAAAGTGGATGCTCTGGAAAATGCAGTTGCCGAAAAGCGGGCATTAAGTGTAGTCTTATCTGTAACGGCTGCCAAGGAGCTTGTACTAATGGAGCCCCCATCTATTTTGATGATAAAGATGATGAAGGTGAAACACAATTTGATTGATAAGTCGTGCAATTGTTTTTAAGCTATTGCATAGCTTTTATTGCGGGATTCGTGCGCGGCGACCGAATTAAGAAATTCCGTAACGAAAATAAAACCTCATGTAGCTCGGCCGAGCGTAACGTAACGTTACCGCGTTCTAAAAACTTACAGTGCCATCTATTAGCGATTTGTGGTACTAAAAGGACTTAGTCAATTTTACTGGTGTAACTTTCTTAGTATTAATTTATTACATAAACATCCCGCGCCCCAGGACTAAATATATGGTACTGGTAAATACTGCATAAATAAAAAATAAATAAATAATTAGAATTGCATAAGTTGATAAAAAATGCTATGCAATAGCTTTACCGCGGCAGTCCCCGAGTGCCAAACGTCTTTTTTATAATTTTTAAGAATTAAAATTAGTATAACGATTTTGTTTTTTATTTTCATGACCTTTAATACTCTTCATCTTCTAAAGTATTGATCGTACAGCAAAAATGTTTAGATATAATTTGTAGAGAATTTAGTGTAGATAATTATTGTAAGTCACTTAAGTGTTATTATAAATAGTTTTCGAGTCACTAGCAAAAAACTTGAAAATTTGATCTTTCCTCCCCTCCCCCACCGCCGGCTCGTGTCCCTCCCTCTGGACACCTAAAGGAATAACTGTACCAACTTTCAAAACTATATTAATTATTTGGTCTGATTTAATTAATCTTCTCAGACTATTCGTAAAAAACGATCATTAGATTTTTTTTTGAGAATTGACTATGGGTTTCTTGGGGAAATTTATTCAGTATGATGAGTAGAACCCCCAGTTAACAAGTTATGTGTGCAGTTCTGACTCGCACTTGGCCGGTTTTTAAATTAACCGGGGACAAGGGATGGTTATTCTCCATGATGTAAGAACTTCGTGAGGACAAGCCCACCACCGGTGTTATAAAATGGGACAATTTCGATAGAGCCCCGACAGAGACTCAATTTTCGATATAAGTAAGTACCTCTTTAGGCTGTGACTTTCCAGGTCTGCTTTAAATTCAGTGTAGTTATAAAGTTCGTTTGCTGATTTAGCTGCAGCTTTGACGGCTGGCGACAAAGACTCCGTCAAAGGGGCCGCCCTGAATTCAATCCAAAGCCTCAAACATCGCCGCAAAGTCGCCTGTCTATCGGTGTTTTACAGGATCCATTTCGTAAAGTGTACCCTGGAGCTTCACGACCTCATTCCCTCCTCTCCATTTCATCATCGGATGGACAGGCGCGGAGGGCGGTTCTACCCCTTTGTCGTTAATGTTCTAGCTTTACGCGTTTTGCTTCTTCCTTCATCGTGCGAACGGCCAGAGAGTATTCCCCGATTCGTATAATTAAGCAATCATCAAGGCGAGAGTGAATAGGCACTATTTGAGCTTGCGTGTTACATCCTCAGCTGCATCGGCATTTATAATCAGGTGAGGTGCAGCCAAACACACTAAAATTTCTAAAAAAAATAATCGCACCACCTGCCGCGCCGTCGTTGTCGCCGCCGCGATTGAACTCAGGGCGGCCCCTTTGTCGGAGTGTTTGACTGTCGCCGCTATCGGCTCGTGGCATTCATCAAAGATGCAGTTAAGTCAGCAAACGAACTATAGTGTAAAAATTTATAAAGCTAATATTTGAAAAGCCAGATCTAAATAGAGGCAGTATTAAAGAACATAATATGTGGGTAGAATCTATTTGATAATCCACGGTCAAAACTATCTTGACTGATGCACACATGGAATCCTAGTGGGAGGATCTGGAGAGCCCAATTCTACGAAAACGTCCCGTTGTAATATCTATGTTAACAATTAACAATAAATTTATTGATTTGATTTGATGCACTCACTTGACACGGTCGAGTCTTCAGGTTCCATTTGGCCATAGCCCAAATGTTACCCTCGGTCGGCATTTTGAAGCCCGACACCAGCTCACACAGAATCAGCCGGCCATGTCGTTTGAGACCGGAGACAGCCAGCGCTTCACCCTTCCCGAGGCCGAAAGACACGCCAATGATATTGTACACCCCTGACACATTCTTCGTCAAATTGTCAGCTAGCAGATACTCTCCGAATGTGTCCACGTTGTCAACTAAAGAACGAAAGTTTGGAGTTCTAAATACTTAAGGTGCAGTGGTACCTAAAATCCACTTAAACAGGTTTTTAGAATTCATTTTTGAAGTAGTTAACAGTAAATTTAAAATCTAGGAAAACTAATTTGGTAATATTGAGGATAGTTACGAAGGACTATATCGAATGGAAACACGATTTAATAAATTTGGCTCGATAGAATAATTTCGCAAAGGTACCTCTTTTCGAGCCATTTTATCGTCTATTTTCGGTTTTATTCTTATAATAAGTAATTTGATAATATGATTTATTTACTAAAACAAAGTTCAAGGTGACTGAAGGGAAAACATCGAATGGATTTTTATTTAAGACTAGCTGTCCCGGCGAACTACGTACCGCCTTACATTACATTACACTGCCCTACCCTACCCTACCCTACACTACACTACACTACACTACCCTACCCTACCCTACACTACCCTACCCTACATTACCCTACCCTACCCTACATACACTACACTACACTACCCTACACTACACTACCCTACACTACACTACCCTACCCTACACTACCCTACCCTACCCTACATACACTACACTACACTACCCAACCCTACCCTACCCTACACTACCCTACCCTACACTACACTACCCTACCCTACACTACCCTACCCTACCCTATACTTTCCTACCCTAAACTACACTACTCTACCCTACACTACACTACCCTACCCTACACTACCCTACCCTACCCTACATACACTACACTACCCTACACTACCCTACACTACACTACCCTACCCTACCCTACACTACCCTACCCTACCCTACACTACATAGACATAGACATAGACATTACAGAATTAGACCCGTTCTGCGATAGCTTACTTAAATATAAACACAAAATAAATGTGTTATTAAAAGAAGACAACACGAATTGTAAATAATAATGTATATGTGTGTGTGTGTATGTATGTATCTATGTATGTGTGTGTACATTTTATATCTTACTGGCTGTTTCCCGCGGCTTCGCCCGCGTGGACAACGATTCTATAACTTTTCGAGGGAGTGCAGTGCGCGAGCTTATGACACCTCATTTTTATTACCTTTAGTAACAACTGTTTTGTGTCACTTGTAACATAAATATCTCTCTAGTGATATCGTTTAATATATATCTAAGTACTTACTCATTCACTGAACTTACTCATGTGTTCTGCACGATTTCTTTTTATCTTTGTATTAGGTATTTACTAGTGTTTTCGGAACCGGTATTCTTTTTGAGAACCGGGAATTTCGGTACTTTTGTATTACGGAACCGGGATTTCCCGGTTTTTTCGGTATTTTCGGTTCTTGCTAGTTTTTGTCATAGAAAACAAGGGTTATGCTTCAAAAGTAAACTAAAATTCTGTATTCAAGTAACTTTAATTCGAAATTTTTTCTTCTATTTTCTGTTGTCATACCTAGTAGAAGGTAATTATATATAAATCAGACTATAATTAATCATAGTGTTATGTTATTGTTAGGTACTAAAGTAAGTATTTACTGTCAATTAAAGGGTAAAAATAAGGCAGTCATCTTAGATTCCTTAACATTTAGAATTATCTTAAACATTTTTAAAGAAAACAAAATTAAAACTATTTTCTATTCTCATACCTAGTAGTAAAGTAAGTAATTATATATAAATCAGACTATTGTCAATCACAGTGTTATTCTTAGGATCTTAAGTATTTACTGTCAATAAAATGGTCAAAATTAGTAGTCATTTTAAATTCCTTAAACATTTAGAATTATCTTAAACATTTTTCAAAAGCAACAAAATTAAACTATTTTCTATTCTCATACCTAGTAGTAAGTTATTATATATATATAAATCAGACTATAATCAATCACAGTGTTTTTGTTAGGTTCTTAAGTAAGTGTTAACTGTCAATAAAATGGTAAAAATTAGCCAGTCACCTAAGATTCCTTAAATATTTATAAATATCTTAAACATTTTTCAAAGAAAACAAAATTAAACTTTTTTACCAAAAAATATTTAAAAATAATATCTCTTTCCGAGTACCTACCTATTCATAAAATATGGCGTAACCAAAGTTTAGCTTTTTAAGAGCTTTTAGCTCTCTCTTCTCTATAATAGGATAGGACTTAAAAACAACAGTGCATCTAACTTTTGTCACTCAAACGAGATCTTATTTTGTTGCATAACAAACCTGCCGAAGAGAAAACTCTTTCTGGCTCAACACTGGTTGGCGGAATCGTTAATAGATGGTCATATGCCTATATATACTTGTCTCAACAAGTAACGCCCACGATCTCCTCCATTCTTAAAGAGAGCCATTTCAATCCTAACATTCGTAAAGAGATCTTCATGAGCAGAAGATCTAACGCGTTTTTCACTAACAGCCTTTGCAAGCTCAGCATTTAACTCATCGCCTTTTGTCAAAGCAATGTTTTGAACTTCAAGCACATCAGAGTCAAATTCACGTTCATTCGCCTGTTCACCTTGTGAGGTTTGTAGGGGTTCAGCTTGAGATACCGGAGTTGTTGAGGATTTGGTGCGACTTAGCAATGACACTATTGCGTTGCACATTTCATCGCTGCTTGGCCGCGAAAAAACTAATGAATCTTCATCATTTTGTTGGAGGAAATAACTTTCTGGATTTTGCAAGTAATTCAGAGTCGCAGCTGCTACATTGAGACGCCGTTCTGTGTATAGTTTTTTTTACAACATGAACATTTTTTCGGCTACATAGTTATTTTCGATATTCGCAACTTTTTTTAATGCGAATTTGATAGCAACATCTGCTGTCAATAATGTAGAATCGCGACAACATAAAGCTTCTAATACGGTTTTGATTATGTCAAGAACTTCGTGTAACTTCCCAATTAGTTCCCAATCTGCTTCTGAAAATTTTATTGTGGATTTTAAATCAATTAATGCTTTCACAATGCAAGTTCGCAGCTTCAAGAAACGTTCAAGCGTAAAAGCGAGGCTACTCCAACGTGTTACTGAGTCACAGGTTAGTGAATATTCTTTATGAAAATCAGCGATGACGTACTTTTGCAGAACGTCATCGTTTTTAGTTGGAGATTTGCGGAAAAGTTTAACTACTTTTTTGACTTTTAAGAGTAAATCGATTTTAAGAACCCGGGCGGTCCGCAAAGGAGTTTCCGCGTTATTTTGTAGGTGCCTGACAGGTTAACTAAAATTATGATGTTTACGTAATAATACATACCTCATAAATATTTCACCTCGTTTTGTCAGAAATTAACAACAAAATCTACTAAAAGCCTTTGAGGTTATCATCAAAATCACACACGCGCGCAATGCAATCCGAAAACTGAGTGAGTGAACGAAAGATCGCGGCGCGCGAGCGGGGCATGCGCGGCAGGCGCGGGGAAGCTTGACTTACTATATACTTACTTTCCTTCCTAGCAACAGCGAGCGAGTGTAGGTAGTTATTGGTAATATCGAGCGCACCATTAATTTCGCGCGTTATTTATTTTAACGCTGAATTATTCACGTTAGTTTTGAATGTTTGAATAGTAGAAAGTGTGGAAAATTAAAGTATGAGTAAATAAGTAAATAGTAGTGTGAATCGCTTAATAAAAATAAAATTCCCGAAAGTACCGAAAGAACCGGGAATCAAATTTGGTTTCCCGGTTCCATTTTACTGACAAAAGAACCGGGAATTCCCGGTACATTCGAGACCGGGATTTCCCGGTTCTGAACCCTAGTATTTACTTATTGCACGGAATCTGCCTTTGTTTATTTGTTTGTTACCCATTTGCGGAACACGTTATTGGAATGTATTTAGTTATTCATAACCTAAGAATTGTTGTTACGTATATTCTTACATTTCTGTTTGTGTACCTTCTGATATTATATAAAATAAAATAAAAAAAATATATTTATTGGTAATTAATATTACAAGTCACATTATTATAATAACACATTTATAAAATTTAAGTAAAATTATTATTATAGTTGAAACATTTTGAAACATTTAACATTATGAAACAATTCTAAAATAACATTTTATATTTAGCCCTTGTATGTCAAAAATTCGTTATATGTGTAAAAGGATCGCTCGACAAGCCACTTCTGTAGCTTACTTTTAAAAGTGTCAAAACTAGAGGAGTTCCTAATGTCAACAGAGAGTTTGTTATACACCTGTGGGCCCATAATATGTATGGTTCTCGCAGATTTCTCTAACCTGTGCGTTACGGCTGTGAGCAAGTTTGCACTCCGGAGATTGTGTCTATCTCGGTCACCCCGTTTCGAATAAATATCTATGTTGTGCCACACGTAAGCTGCTACCTGCCATATTAGTAAGCAGGGTAGCGTCATTATTCCGAGCTGAGATTCCGAGGGATATGAAATAGGGCCTAGCTGAAACATCAGAGGGTATTCGTGCCATCACTCTGACGGCACGCTTCTGCATTCTGAAAACGCGCTCCCTGTCCGCGGCGCGACCCCAGAATTCAATACCGTATTGCTGAAGTGATTGCACGGTAGCGAAGTAACTATTTCGCACGACATCGCAGGGCAGTGTAGAGGCGAGGCGGCTCAGCGCGAAGCAGACACCCCCCAGTCTGCCACATAGCTGCTCAACATGAATTTCCCAAGATAACGTGTGATCAATGTGAAAGCCTAGAAGAGCAGTGGTACATACCTAGCTGGCTAGCCCGTGCGTGCCACCCCGCTGACCGTTGCTTAAAGCTAAAACACTTTACTCCGCAGGAAATACATACAATACTAACCAAGCGAGTGGCTAAGAAACCAACCCAAGATATTTACAATATGTCGGTAGAATTACTAACTTCTGTCTCGCATATAATTTCATACCCTTTGACTGTTTTGTTTAATCGTTGCCTAAGAAATTAGTGAAAGTGTGTCCATTGTATAAAGGTAAGGGAAAAAAGTCGGACCCCGATTGTTATAGGCCCATCTCTATAATACCTGTGATTGCAAAAATTTTCGAAAATGGCTTAACAACTCGCCTTACACACTTTCTTCAGTCTTTCGGGTTGTCGGATCGCCAATATGCCTCTCGCTCACAGAGATCTACTACCATGTTGGTCCGGGAGGTTGTCAGTAGGATTATTGATGTGCGTGAGGGAAAAAGAGAAATTGCCGTACTTTGTTGTGACCTTACTAAGGCTTTCGATGTGACAGATCATGCTGTGCTGGCCATGAAACTGAAATATTACGGAGTGGAGGATAAAGCCCTTTCTCTCATAACTGACTCCATGAAAAACAGAGTTCAGCATGTCGTTGGCGACGGAGGCGCCGTTAAATCGGAAGGAGCTTCAGCGGATAGAGGAGTTCCACAGGGATCCTCTCTGTCTAACCTGACTTTTAGCGTTCTCTTAAATGATCTACCAAATAGTATTAAAGGAGCTGACATATTTATGTATGCCGATGATGTCGCAGCTGTGGTTACCTGTCCGAACCGCGAAGCCCTCGAGCACAGACTAAACCTAGTGGCGGAACAACTGTTTCACTGGTTCCATCTAAACGGGCTAGTGCTGAACATTTCAAAAACCCAATTCATACACTTCGATTTGTCAGGTAGGTCTCGCCAACCTCTTTCGGTTAAAGTAGGAAGCGTGACAGTTAAGCAGGTATGTACCACTGCTCTTCTAGGCTTTCACATTGATCACACGTTATCTTGGGAAATTCATGTGGAGCAGCTATGTGGCAGACTGGGGGGTGTCTGCTTCGCGCTGAGCCACCTCGCCTCTACACTGCCCTACGATGTCGTGCGAAATAGTTACTTCGCTACCGTGCAATCACTTCAGCAATACGGTATTGAATTCTGGGGTCGCGCCGCGGACAGGGAGCGCGTTTTCAGAATGCAGAAGCGTGCCGTCAGAGTGATGGCACAAATACTTTCGAAAACGAAACGAAACGAAAGCAGCCCGGGTAGACGTGGTGTAGTTTCGTGTTAAGATTTCTGCCTGTGCCTTCAGTGTCGGGGCCAGCAGAATCTCACCACGCACTCCCAAGTGATCGCTCAGGTTAGAATCAACACTGGATAATGAATGTAATATGCAAGGTTCGTTTGTATAAAGATGGTCAAGACATGTGGCAGAACTCTCTGTGACGCGTGTAGGAAAATCAACACAACTATTAAAACCATGAATTGATAACGTGTCAAGCAGTCCTTTTCGCCCAGAACTCGTCACTAGAAAGTCAATGTTTACATCTCCGACAATAATGCATTTAAGACCAGTTTCATTAATTAAATGGAGCATTTTTTCTAAAATTTCTATAAAATCGGAAACTTTGACTGTGTGGTGATTTGACCTATATAAACAAACCACAAGCAATTCGTAGTCTATTAATTCTATCGCTGATATTTCGCAATACCTCTCGACCGACAAAATACATAATTCCTTCACTTCTTTAGATTTTAAGTCTGATTTAACATAAAGACATGATCCTCCATGGCTACTAGGACGGCAATAGTTAGATGTTAATGTGTAGTTATTTATATTAATACAATTTATTTTGTCGTTAGTAAGCCAGTGTTCCGTTAGTGCAAGCACATCACATCGTTATTAGGTTCGGTCAGGTTTGATTGATTATACAGTCAAAGAGCCTCGCAAAGGTGAAAAGGTGACGAGTTAGGAAAGTGACAATTTAGAAAAAAGACAAGTTTACTTTCTAGTGTTATGGTCGTTCGAGCGACATGGACGTTAAGGGAATGTGGGCATGCCAGGTATGTGGCCGTGCGAGGAAAGTGGCCCTAAGTGACCAGATCCGTTAATTGCGTATTATTTTTGGTTGGTGTCTGAAAATGACGTTTGAATTAGGCAATTTTCTTAGTTTTTGAAGGCTCCTACTTCCTATTATAATTAAAATATGGGAAAAAACGAAACATAGGGGCATGGCCATGGTAGATATTGGTTTGATGGAAAATCATTTTTGTTTTATTGTCATTATCCAGGGAGGAAACAGGGGACTACGTTTGTATGTAAAAAATGGCGCCCACGTTTCTTCTTAAGGCCCAGTGGTACTTAAAAATCTGTTTTTCTCTTTTTCTTTACGTGTAAAGAGGGTAGAAAATAACCACACTTTTTCACCTTTTCGATGTTTTCGTTTTTATTTTCATCATATTTATCTATAATATAAAAATGAATCGCAAAATGTGTTGGTAAGCGCATAACTCGAGAACGGCTGGACCGATTTCGCTAATTCTTTTTTTGTCGATTTCGTTATTGTCAGGAGAAGGTTCTTATGTAGGGTAGGCTAGGGTAGGGTAGGGTAGGGTAGTGTAGTGTAGTGTAGGGTACGGTAGTGTAGGGTAGGGTAGGGTAGTGTAGGGTAGGGTAGGGTAGACACACTTTCGATGGATGATAAAACTACAACAAAAAACCAGTTTTTTCGTAAGTAACACGGTCAATATAAATGATATTCAGAAACTAAACCATGCAAGGCTTGTGAAACCACATACTACTTATAGAACTGAAAATTATGTTAATAATACTGTTACAAATAAAACCAAAGTGAACATTGTAGCGAGAAAACTTGTAATTTGTACACAGAATATGCAGTCATTAAAGGGGAAAACAAAAAACTTGAAGTATTGTTAACAAGTGAACAGGTCGTGTTTGGTATCGTTTTCGTATAATTTAAGGACGACGAATTCATTTCTGGAACAATATTTTCACTTGTTCATAGAATAAAAAAAGATTAGGCGCAAAAATAGAAAAAATAGAAATAAAAATTCTGACAAAATCTTTGCCTACAATTAAACCAGGAGACTATGTTTTATAAGAAAAATATGACTATGTAGCCCTGTTTATTTTGATAATACATACACAAACTTTCTTAATAAATTTAACTTATAAATGTGTCAAAAAAAAAACATTAGCGTCGCATGGCGGAGCTGCGTTTTAGCGGCTTGTTCAACTCGACCGCTGCGCCGCGTGTTCTCAGTTCAGTCGGTTCGCATCTTACTCAGTGATCACTACATAACGCAACACGTATTTTGAACTTTTGAAGTGTTTTCACTTTTTCAGGAGGATAAACTATCATAAACTAGTATATTTTTTCATAGGATATGAGAATTGTAAGTATTTATTTAGATTTACTATGTTTTTAAACGATTTTATTTGACTTAACCCCGTATATTTATACCTTTCTTTGTTTCAAATCTTGTGAAAGTTTTTTTCAGTTGTACTGAATTGATTCTTATGAAACTTTGCTAGTAACGAAACAATATTATGGTAGTCTCAACTGGGCCTGATGATGAAGTCAGGAGGTGGACAGTAAACCCTTCTAGTATTATTAGTAACCCTCTTGAGTTTGGGCTCATTTGGATGGTTTTGACGAGTCCAATATATCACACTAGGTGAGGAGGGTCCGATAATGGATTCAGGAAGAAGACAGCCGACCGGTTATCTTAAAAAAAAATACCATTTTTTATTTCTACTAATAAGTATATAGTAGGTACCTACCTCAAGGTCTTCGATCAGTGTGTGTTGCCAGTGATGACATACGGAACTGAGACATGGTCGCTTACTATGGGCCTCATAAGAAGGCTCAATGTCACCCAAAGGGCAATGGAGCGTGCAATGCTCGGAGTTTCTCTGCGTGATCAAATCAGAAACGAGGAGATCTGTACAAGAACCAAAGTGACCGACATAGCTCTCAGAATTGCTAAACTTAAGGGCTCCAGGACTCAGCAAAACTGCTGACACAGTATTTATACCTTTTGTGAACAGAGAGCTTGTCACAGTATCAAGATTAGATGTGATTTGGGACAGATACGACACTGACAGTCTCAAAAACGAGACTAGAGAAAAACGTGGCACCGGACAAAGAACACGTTTTAATTCAAATTTTAGAATTCCGAAGGGTTGGGCAAATTTTCTCAGGGATAATTCCAATAAAGAGGAACCTAGCTCTACAGTGCCAAGCTACAGAATACTTAGCTGGCAAAGACTTTTATATGGACCCATAATTTTCAGCAACAGCCCCAGAGATAAAAAAGCCCTGTAACCGCGCAACCATGAAGAAGCAGATACGCGCATAATGGTCCGCATTGGTGATGCTGCAGCACAAGGACACACAAAAATCATGGTGCGTACAGTGGATACCAATGTTGTTGTCCTTGCGGTTTCATGTGTGTCACAATTGCCACAGCTTGAGTTACTGTAGGTTTATATTGGCACGGGAAAAAATCACCAGTTCTTGCCATGCCATGCTATTGCAGCTTCATTAGGTAACCCAAATAAATATAATATATATTACACTTTAAAATCTGAAAGTAATTCAGCTATATACTAGTTTATTTTCTTCTAGGACCAGAAAAGGCAGAAGTATTGCCAATGTTCCACGCCTTTTCCGGGTGTGATACCGTTTCGTCTTTTAAAGGGAAAAAGAGTGCTTTCGAAGCTTGGGGCGCTTATCTACCGCGACGGAGAGGTTCACAAGCGCTAAAGAAGGAAATGTGGAACAAGCTTTACCAATACTAGAAAAATTTGTCAATTCTATAAATGACAAGTAATTTAAGTGGTGGTTGGCTTTTGTGATTTGAAATGATTTAAGTAATTATTGGAATGCATGTTGTGTACAATTTGTTTCATTTTAGATCTGGCGCGTGCACTGATATCAATACTGATTTCTACACTGTTAGAAAACTACTATTTACGAAAAAGCACAGACAGCTGGAGAATATTCCACCAACTAAAGATGCCCTGCGCAACCATATTTTGCGAGCAATTTATCAGGGAGGACATATATGGGGTCAACTTTTGCAACCTACACAAAACCTGCCATATCCTGCTGACAGTGGTTGGGCCAAAAATAATGGCAAATGGGAGCCTGTGTGGACCACCCTACCGCCAGCAGCCGTTGCTTGCGTGGAGTTAATACGATGTAAATGTAAGAAAAAATGCACAGGAAGGTGCAAATGTTTAAAAAGAGAGATAAGGTGCACCGAACTGTGAGGCTGCAGCGGAAACTGTGAATCTTCTTCTTCTACCTAGCTTTGTCCCGACTTGTGCCAGGGTCTTTGTCCGACATTTTCATAATAAATGACAGGTTTCAGGTATTATAAGGAGCGACTGCCGTCTGACTCCAAAAACCCCGAATGTAACCAGTTTCGCCAGAGCCTCGTTTGTAGCCTAGCAGGGTGCACCACGAGCAGGTGAGGTCGGCTTAGATTCTAAAGATGTTTATTGGACCACTTACACCCCTGGACCACTTACATCCGGAAACGGTCAATAAATTGTCTTATTTACTAAAATAGAGCTTTTATTCTTTACTCCAATATTACAATTAAAATAGGAATCCCTATTACAACTAACATGATTAAAATAAGCTGAAATTTAGGGTTATCTCGGTGATAATAAAATGTTATTATTTTTTAACAATATTTACTCTAGATATTTCTTCAAGAATATTATCTCTAGATATAGATACACCTATACTAATTAGTTTCATTGTCCATTATTTTAATAATTGTTTACAATTTAGTGTCAAATCCTATCCAAAAATACTTACTTCTCCCGTCGCAGCCCCACCGCGCGAGGCAATAATATTTTTTTTTGACACAATTACTAGTTCAATTTATTAAGAAAGTTTATGTTTATATATTCTAGATAAACAGGGCGACAAAATCATATTTTTTTTATAAAACTTAGTCTCCTGGTTTAATTGTAGGCATAGATTTTGTAAGAAATTTTATTTCTATTTTTGTATATTTTTGCACCTAATCTTTTTTTTCTATGAACAAGTGAAAATATTAATCCAGAAATGAATTCGTCGTCCTTAAATTATACGAAAACGATACTAAACACGACTTGTTTGCTAAACTTACGGAGATATGGACGAAATAGTGCAGCGCGGCAGATGGAATTTCCCCCCCCCCTCCCCCACCTACCTGCAGGGTGGTACCACGTGGGTACAGGGCCAAATCAGCTCAGATGACCACTAGGTATGCCTGTGCCAAGCGGCTTCCTTTGTTGAAAATTTGCAAGGTTGGTGACACTAAATACCCGACTAAGAATGACTCTTTGTCCCGTTACGCTCATTGTCCCTTTACGTTATGACTTTGGCACATTAAACTATCGTCCGTAAACCGACTTCACAGAAGCAATTAGTCCAGTAAGTTCAAAATGGCGGCCACTATTTTCACTTCCGACAACGGATTCGTGACAAGAGACCCCAGGGAGCCCCAGATATCGATTTTGGAAGCAATCGGTCCAGTAACTAAAAAGTTTAAAATGGCGGCCACTTTTTTCAATTCGGGCAGCGGATTCGTGATAAGGGACCTCAGATATCAATTTTGGAAGCAATCAACTTAAAAGTTCAAAATAGCGGCCACTTTTTTCAATTCGGGCAGCGGATTCGTGATAGGGGGGGGGGGGGGACCTCACGGACCCTCAGATATCGATTTTGGAAGCAAGCGGTCCAATAACTAAAAAGTTTAAAATGGCGGCCACTTGCGGCTAGTCCTTGGATGTTTATGTGATAAATTAACACTAAGAAAGTTAATCATCATCATCATCATCCGCCATCCGTCATTCGTCATCCGTCATTCGTTATCCGTCATACGTCATCCGCCATTCGTCATTCGTCATCATCCGCCATTCGTCATTCGTCATCCGTCATTCGTCATCCGTCATCATCATCATCATGATGGATAGATAGATGGCACTGTAAGTTTTTTAGAACTCAATATATATATTTTTTTTGGGTGTCAGGTTATATTTTCGTTACGAAATTTCTTGATTCGGTCCCCTCAAAGCCCGCGATAAAAACTATACAATAGCTTAAAAATAGGTTTCTTGTGTTTAAAATCACTCAATCAAATTACAGTATAAATTGAAATTTTACTTCTTTTTTTTAACATATTCCAACATTTCTGTCTGTTATTATCACAGAAATTATAATAATATAGGTAGTTAATATATGTTATGGTAAAATTAAGACAGACGGACAGCGCAGGCTTTTAGTAATAAGGTCCCGTTACATGGGGAAACTCTTCATAATTTTCGAAAATCTTACAAACTTTAAAAATATTTTTTGTTTCTTGTTCTTCTCAGCAAACCCTTTAATTTGATACCCATATCATGCTGTGCATACCTAAAAATATTACTGGTCCCCCATCTTTGAGAGTACGCCTATTGGATTTTGAAAGATGATGTCACTTAACTTACTTAACCATGCAGGCGGTTTGGTTAGCCGTTCAAGTGGCGGAGGCCCTAAGAGCACTCAGTCCGAGCAGGTTGAAACTTGTTTAAATAATGTCGAACGTAAGCCTATTCATTTTAAGTTCAAATCAGAGCGAGCTTCAACGCGTCTGTTACGTTGAAACCGAACGCCCAATTCTCGATTTTTACATGTTTTTATTTTCATAACTGTCAAATAAGAGTACTTTAGTATTCCCTACCTTTAGATGTAACAACATGTGACCGAACTTTCTGTCACAGTTTGCATTTTATCGTATTCACAAACACAAATTTTATTTACTATCTTCCACACACAAACACACACAACACTTATCTTTCCACTGTAGCAACAATGCAACATTTTTATTTTTGTTTGCAATTAAGTAACGAACGAATAATTATCACTACTAACTTCTTTTTGCACTACTATCAGCTGGTTGATGGCTGGTTGCAACTTGTCAGCGCTGAAGAGGAGCGCGGCCTCTTCCTGCGCCGGGCGACTTGGCATGGCAAAAAGAGATAGGAAATCAGTGCGGAAACAACAATAAACCTGGTTCGGGTTTTCCTTGAATTCGGTAGGGTTGCATACGATACCTACGATGTTTCGGAAATATCGATGTTTTTAGCAACCTGTAACTCCATACTATCTCGGTACTTTGATCGTATTTTTTACTTACCTACGAGTACTGACGATTAGAGCATCGGTGGCGTAACGGCTAGGGCCGCCGCCTCCTGTCCAGGAGGTGGTGGTTCGATTCCTGCCACGTACCAATGTGATTTCGAATTTAGATTTCACTAGCTGTTTCCCGCGGCTTCACCCGCGTGGACAACGTTTCTATGACTTGGTTCGAATCCTGCCACGTACCAATGTGATTTCGAATTTAGATTTCACTAGCTGTTTCCCGCGGCTTCACCCGCGTGGACAACGTTTCTATGACTTTTGGAGGGTGCGCAGTGCGCGAACGTGAAAAAGTAGCCTATGTGTTAATCCAGGTCCTAGACTGTCTACCTAACAAATTTCAGCTAGATCCGTTCAGTAGTTTTTGCATGAAGAAGTAACAAACATACACACTCACAAATTTTCGCCTTTATGTTAGTGTGATATGTACGTTTATCCGACGCTCTTACGGTGAAGGAAAACATCGTGAGGAAACCTGCACACGCCTATGAAGAAACTCTCAGGGTGTGTGTGAAGCCGACCAACCCGCACTGGGCCCGCGTGACCTCAAATTAGTTCCCTATATATATAGGGTGACCTCAAATTAGTTCTTGATACCAAAGGGTATGCATGTGCTCATGACAAAGAACAATTTTCCTAAAGAAACTATATTAAAAAAAAACTTTTTCATCTTAATCAAAAATAAACAAAAATTTCCTACTAACGGTGTGAGTGTGTCACCCCTGCCTGGAAATACCACACCTGTAAGCCACTCTCTTCTTTCGCTTGATTTCAACTTTTCTACCATATTTTTTTAGACTTCAGACAAGCAGTCGGACTACATAAGTAATTTAGTTAATATCAGATGTTAAAAATAAGAAAATTAAAAAGAAATATCAGTATCACAGAAATCACAGAAAAACTATCAAGCTACTAAAAGTACCTGCGGTAGGTATGACTGGCATCTTTAAAAAAAGTCGCCTAGCTGCTGCACTGTTTCCATCTTCAACGTAGAAGGTAGCACCACACCACATTATTGTATCGAATTTCTACTCACTAAATCACAAACAAACAAAATCACGCGCATATGGATGGTTGCGGGGGCACTGACCGTGACCTCCATTATTACTTGCATAGGGGTTACTGCGTGACGTGGTAGGGATCCGAAAAAAGTATCGATACCTGAGTTTACTCGATACTTTTATTACAATACCAAGTATTTTGTTACTTGATACTTTTTAGTACGATACTGAGTAGGAATCAATACTTTTTACATTACTGAATACTTTTCTACCAGCTAGCAACGGGAAGATATGAAAACGGTATTTCTGGGGCTTAATAAAATTTGCCGTGCAGTTTCTGATGAACCAGAGACGCCAGTTCTGGCGGAAAGTCTTTTTTCTAAAGCTTGAGATCAGATTACGGTGACTCGATTGTTTATTAATTACTATTTCTATCTGATTGCAAAGGTTTGAATGGGGAATAAGATAAACATTTGTCGTAATCATTTTATTAAATAATTATCTAGGGTCACAATGTTTTTGTGTTTTTATTAACTGTAATTAGCTAAACAAAAAAGTACTCGACACCTAATTAATTAGATACTTTACAATTAAACACAATTATCGATTACTTTAGTTGCAATATTGCTCATGAATACAGACAAGAGCTGCTGATCTTGAAAGGGGCTAAACAGTTTTTTTTTCTTAATCATAGCTACGGACACTCTTGATGAATTCACCTTTCAACAATAAAGAAAACTAAATCAAAATCGGTCCATATGTTCGGAGCTGCGATGCAGACAGACAGACACACAGATACACACGTTAAGCTAATAACACTACTCTGTTTACATCGGGGGTTAAAAAATCGTATGGTAAGTAATAATCTTTATTCAATAATAAGTAAGTAATTTAACCTAAATAACTTTTAAATTACCAGCTCATTTACGTCCCCACCGAGGGGCTAAACCCTACCCTGAATTAGGGTGATCGGGCCTTAGTCGACCACGCGGGCCCAGTGCGGGTTGGTCGGCTTCACACACACCCTGAGAGTTTCTTCATAGGCGTGTGCAGGTTTCCTCACGATGTTTTCCTTCACCGTAAGAGCGTCGGATAAACGTACATATCACACTAGCATAAAGGCGAAAATTTGTGAGTGTGTATGTTTGTTACTTCTTCATGCAAAAACTACTGAACGGATCTGGCTGAAATTTGTTAGGTAGACAGTCTAGGACCTGGATTAACACAAAGGCTACTTTTTCACGCTCGCGCACTGCGCACCCTCCAAAAGTCATAGAAACGTTGTCCACGCGGGTGAAGCCGCGGGAAACAGCTAGTGAAATCTAAATTCGAAATCACATTGGTACGTGGCAGGATTCGAACCAAGTCATAGAAACGTTGTCCACGCGGGTGAAGCCGCGGGAAACAGCTAGTGAAATCTAAATTCGAAATCACATTGGTACGTGGCAGGATTCGAACCACCACCTCCTGGACAGGAGGCGGCGGCCCTAGCCGTTACGCCACCGACGCTCTAATCGTCAGTACTCGTAGGTAAGTAAAAAAATACGATCAAAGTACCGAGATAGTATGGAGTTACAGGTTGCTAAAAACATCGATATTTCCGAAACATCGTAGGTATCGTATGCAACCCTACCGAATTCAAGGAAAACCCGAACCAGGTTTATTGTTGTTTCCGCACTGATTTCCTATCTCTTTTTGCCATGCCAAGTCACCCGGCGCAGGAAGAGGCGGCGCTCCTCTTCCGCGCTGACAAGTTGCAACCAGCCATCAACCAGCTGATAGTAGTGCAAAAAGAAGTTAGTAGTGATAATTATTCGTTCGTTACTTAATTGCAAACAAAAATAAAAATGTTGCATTGTTGCTACAGTGGAAAGATAAGTGTTGTGTGTGTTTGTGTGTGGAAGATAGTAAATAAAATTTGTGTTTGTGAATACGATAAAATGCAAACTGTGACAGAAAGTTCGGTCACATGTTGTTACATCTAAAGGTAGGGAATACTAAAGTACTCTACTCCAGTGACAAGCAAGACTGATGTAAGTTTAATTGATTTCCTTTATCAACAATGCAATTATCAAAAGGTATGTAAATTTGTGGAAATTTAAGCTTGCTGAAGATTTTTTTTGTTGACGTCCTAAAAACTACCAACACATTTTTCTTGTGAAATTAACTTGTGTTGTCGGAGGACGAGTTCGGTGTTCTCTTGTACTGGCGCGGTTTGCCGACCACAAGAAATGACGAGAATTTACATGCATTCAAGTAGGTAACTACACATACTATGTCTTCAGTCGTCGCGGTAGTTGGCTATACTTACATAACATTTTAGTAGGTATCATTCAATGAGGGCGGCCGGTAAAAGAGAGAGATAGTAGGCGTGCGAAACGAAGATCAAAATTTAAATATGATTAAACTGCGGCCGACCGACGCTTACACCGTAACAGCTTATTATTTAATTTAATTTATGAGAAATTAAAAAAATGAATTTAAAAATATATGTTTCTTAGGGAAAGTTGTTTGTTATCATGAACACATGCATACCCTTTGGTATCAAGAACTAATTTGAGTTCACCCTATATATATACAGGGTGTAAAAGCAAAACCGTACTTCCATTAAGGGTGTGAAAGTTAACCCGATTCTGATCACATTTCAATAAAAAAAAATACACTTTATTTTTTTATGAAAAATCCACATTTTTCGTGACATGTAGTCATCACTGATAAGAACAAAGTTCATTCAACCGTGCCGTGCGGCAGGCAGCGGCGGCTGTCAGCTGATCACGCTTTGTTTGTTTCACTTGCACGCACTTAGCCGCCGCGTGCTGCTATTTCGGCCGCTCCCGCATGCATCGTGTGAGTCGATCATGCAACAACACCCGCCCTGCGCCCTTGCGCAGCGATGCCACTGAGCGATACTGAGCGAGTCAGTTGCCGACTGTTCTCGACGCGAAAATAACAATAAAACAATAGTTGTTGATGCGCGAACTACTCAATGATTTCGATTAGACCATATGAATGAGTTAATTATTTATTTCTTTTGGTTAGCGGTGCTAGTGTGCTAATCGAAGCAAAATTTCAGCTCAATCGGAAACCGGGAAGTGGTTCTAATTTAGCTTCCAAGATTTAACTAACTAACACGATAAGTTGATTGATTGAAACACTTTATTGCACAACATAAGAGGAAAAAAAAGATACAATGATTGAGGAATTTGTACATATGGGTGGTCTTATCGCTAACAAGCGATCTCTTCCAGACAACATTTAGGTGGAGGAAACATGAAAAATCATTATTTTGGGGTAGTAGTGGGCAATAAACAAATTCATAGAATATTTAATATTTAAATATATATGTATGCACTCAATCATCATCATCATTACAGCTCATATACGTCCCCACCGAGGGGCTCGAGCCTACCCTGAATCAGGGCGATTAGGCTTTAGTCGACCACGCGGACCCAGTGCGGGTTGGTCGACTTCACACACAACCTTTGAGTTTCTTCGCAGGCGTGTGCAGGTTTCCTCATGATGTTTTTCCTTCACCGTTAAAGCAATCGGTAAGTATGTACGTAAGTTTTTAAAAAACTCATTGGTACATTGGCCGTCCAGATTTGAACCCGGTACCTCTGGTAAGATGGACCGAGTCGTTACCGGTTGAGCCACCGACGCTTTTTTATGCACTCAATACACGTAAATAATAATGATATAAACTAAATTACATATACATAATACATACATAACATATAAAGGTGTTATAAAATTGGTGTAGGTCCCGTTAACTGTAGGTTCTATTCGTCATACTGAACAATTTTCTCCAAAGAACCCATAGTCAATTCTCAAAAAAAAAAATTGGATCCTCCATTCTAAAATCAAAGTATAGTATATTATATTAGTACTAAATAAAATGCACAAAATCGGTCGATCATCTGATCGATTTGTATAAAGAGTATAAACATTTTTTTACGTTTTTAACAAGTCCTAGAACAAAAGTTGTTCAGTATGACGAGTAGAAGCCCCAGTTAACGGGACCTACACCAATTTTGTTACATACTGTATAGTCAGTTAATATAAAGTTTGTAAAAATTCGGCGAGGAATGATCACAACACTTACATTGTTGCTTCCTCCTCATCTGCGTCAACTTTGCCCTGACCTCCGCCCTTTCTTTCTCAGTGGATTCCGTGAACCCACTGACGACGGCGTTTTTAGCAGGCTTCGAGGCGTACACGTGTCTCATGAGCATATGCCACGCTTCCTCGATTATGTTGTACTCCCATAGGAACAGAAAACTCGTGAGCACCACCGCGTTGACCAGTATTGCGATAATTTCCAGTAGAATACCATTTTTGATTGTCATGTAAGACTGTTTTTCGAAGCATTTTTGTAGAACTCCGCACTTTTCTGGAAACCGATGCAATGGCAATATTAGATTAAATGAAACTAGCTTTTTCTCGCGGCTGCGCCCGCGTTGACATCGTTTTTATGACTGTCTTTAAGGGTGATTAGTAAATAATGTCGTTTAGCACCTCCTCAACCATCTCTTTGCAAAAAAAGACGTGTAGCACTCGGGGACTGCCGCGGTAATTTACCAGTACCATATAGTCCTTGGGGCGCGGGATGTTTATGTAATAAATTAACACTAAGAAAGTTCATCATCATCAATCGCCATCGCCATCGTCATCGTTATCGTCATCGTCATCGCCATTGTCATCGTCATCATCATCATCATCATCATGGAAAGATAGATGGCACTGTAAGTTTTTTAGAACTTAATATATATATATATATTTTGGGGTGTCAGGTTTTATTTTCGTTACGAAATTTCTTGATTCAATCCGCGATAAAAGCTATACAATAGCTTAAAAATCTCAACAATCCATTGTTCCGTTGCGATGTAAAAGAAAAGTATTTTTTTTAGTTCCCTTAGGAAGTTCATCGGATTATGCTATTTTCCCGGGATAAAAAGTAGCCTATGTCCTTCCCCGTGACACATGCTACCTGCATGCCAAATTTTGTCAAGATTGGTTGATGTGTAGAAGCGTGAAAAGGTAACCAACAAACAAACAAACACATTTTCACATTTATAATATTATAGTTAGGATGAAAAAATGATTGCTGTCGTAAAAAAACACATTATTAAAAAAAAGGAATACAAGAATTAAACAAAAGTCTTAAAATTAAAAAGTCTCATAATATACCTATTTTAATTAATTAATTACGACAATAAGACTTGGTATGCTGGCAGTTAAACTAAACTGCTTAGTGTGGTTTGTCAACAAAGCTCATATGCCTGTCTGTCTGTATGTTCTGTAACAGGGCTCTTTTGCAATGTAGGAGTGCGTATCAAGTAGGTATCTGAAAATCGCATTTATTAATCGTATGTTGCACGCACAAAGCCCTTTTTTTCCTTGGAAACGGAGGAGGGAGGGGGATAAATGCATTTACGCTTACCAATACAGCCGGCTGTAATGGTTATGTGGGACTCACAGCCCAGCGCCTATATGCATACATACACGTACCTAAAGTATATATGTATAAATATACATATACATATAATAAATAAATATAAATAAATAAGCCTATAGGTTAAATAGAACCTACTGTGAAGATTTATACTCGTACTTAGTTCCTCTTATACGTACGTAACACTACGTCTGCTTTTTTTAAATCAAAAATTTGAGAGCGTTTGGCTGCACCTTACCTGATGGTAAGTGCCGATGCAGCCGAGGATGTAACACGCAAGCTCAAATAGTGACTATTCACTCTCGACTAAAAGATTCCTAAATTATACGAATCGGGGAATATAGACGCCGCCAGGGAATTTCATTTCTCGGCCGTTAGCATAATGAAGGAAGAAGCAAAACGCTTCGTGCGTAAAGGCAAAGTGGTGGAATCACCCTCCGCGCCTTGTCGTCCGATGATGAAATGGAGAGGGGGGAATGAGGTCATGAAGCTCCAGGGCACACTCTCCGAAATGAATCCTGTAGAACACCGATAGACAGGCGACTTTGCGGCGATGCATGTTGTAGCTTAGTAGACAAGATGTTCGTTAACTGTGCAGCCACGCTTTGCATGCTCTCTGCTGTAGTCTTCACCCTTGACATACATATCACATCAGCTCATATATACGTCCCCACCGAGGGGCTCGAGCCTACCCTGAATTAGGGCGATCGTGCCTTAGTCGACCACGCAGGCCCAGTGCGGGTTGGTCAACTTCACACACAAGCTTCGAGTTTCTTTACAGATGTGTGCAGGTTTCCTCACGAAGTTTTCCTTCACCGTAATAGCGTAACAGCGTCCGCGGGCCGCTACCTCCTATCCGGAAAGTCGTGGTTCGAGTCTTGCCACGTACCAATGTGTTTTCGAATTTCGATCTCATATGTTATATTCGACATACATATGGGGATCGATTGTCTTACACTAATATAGTCTAAAAAACAATAAAACAAAAACCGTGTGTGTATGTGTCTATGTGTATAATATCAGCATTAAAACACGCTTAATCAGACTTCATGAAAAATTTACAAGTACTACTCTGTCAAGAAAGTACCGGGAGAAGATCAATAATACACAAAATGTTTGTTATTCATCCAAATTTATTTTATCAACTTCAAAGTATGCTCCTTCAGAAACGATACACTTACGCCAACGAATAATTTTAAACATTTTTTAAACGCTGTTTCCGGAATTGAGTTCAGTTCTCGCCGCGAATTCTCCTTTATGTCTTCTATCGATTGAAAACGGGTACCACGAAGTGGTAATTTGAGTTTAGGAAAAAAAAGAAGTTGGCTGGAGCCATATCTGGTGAATATGGTAGTTGCTCGATGGTATTTGTTGAGTGTTTGGTCAAAAATTCGTTCACAATGATGGCCTTGTGCGAAGGTGCATTATCGTGGTGCAAAATCCAAGAATTTTCTTTCCACAAATCTGACCTTTTTCGTCGAATTTGCTCTCTTAAATGCCGCATAACGCGCAAATAATATTCTTTATTTACCGTTTAACCGTCCGGCAAGAATTCCGAGTGCACAACACCACGATAGTCAAAGAAAACAGTCAACATGACTTTGACTTTTGATCGACTGGCGTGGTTTCGGTTCAGTTGGAAGGCGCCACTCCGAAGCTTGTTGCCTGGTTTGCATGTCAAACTCTTAAACCCACGTCTCGTCACCAGTAACAATGTGTTTTAGGAATGTTGGGTCGGAATTGACTCGTTCTAACATGTCCTCAGCTACTCTCATGCGATTGAGTTTTTGGAGAAAATTCAGGTCTTTTGGGACTAACCGAGCGGTAACATGTTTCATAACCAAATGATTAGTTAAAATAGTACGGATCAACTCGTGATAGACAGAAAGTTCGGCGGCTATCTCTCTCAAAGTTGAATGAGGATTTTTAGTCACTATTTCCTTCACTTTTGCGATGTTAACTTCAGTTGCAGACGTTAATGACCTACCAGAGCGAGGCAAATCTTCCATCACATCTCGACCGCTTTTGAACGCTTTGTACCACTCATAAGCACGTGTTTTTGATAAAGTCGATTCACCGTAAGCCTTCTGTAACATTTTCAGTGACTCCGAACACGAAATTCCATTGGCGATGCAAAATTTAAGACAAACTCTTTGTTCGATGTTTTTGTCCATTATGAAATTCGCAATACACACTAGATATGCTATAACTAAAAACAGCACTGTATTTAATATAAATAACAGATGCAACTCAAACTCCGCGCCAATATGGAAAACAGTTGTGCCAATCTAACAACAACAAAAAAAACAAAAATATGAATTTGGAACCATCAACACATCATCCATTCCCGGTAATTTGAGGTATATCCGCGACCGTGACACGCGAAACATTGCGCTCAGTGTTTTTTAAAAATTAAATATAGTACAATGTCGAAAGCTACCATTGACGATTTAGAGAAAGTTATTAAAAAGTATCTACAGCCGATTGAAGAAAAAATCGAGTGTGTTCTTTTGGAATTTAAGAAAATAGAAGAGAAAATATGCGAAATTGACGGTAACAGAAAGGCACATGAATCCAGCGCGGACGGTAAGCCAGACGACCAGCCAAAGGAACTTAAACTCAAATCATCGCTATCCGTAGGCTACGCCGCAAAAAATCCGCTGGCACCACGGATTGCCCGACACGAACGAATCACAACAGGTGAACGGTATGCCTCAATCGTGAGCGGGAGAAGAGGGTCGCTACCAGTACCCACACCTGTAGCGACAACGACTGGCTCTTTTGCGCGTACGCATACAGTGAGAACGCACCCACACACGTCCCAGCGCGTATCATTCGGAGAGGTCACCTCTGCCGCTGCGAACACGAATGCCAAAGCAGCCTCTACCGGTGACACAGCTGCCCTAAGCAAACATGCGAATGTGCTAGTTCCTCCCGTTGTACCTAAGCCCCCCCAGCCAGATACTGAAAACGACGTAGTGAGTCTCGACGACGACGGATCAGCATGGCAGGTAGTTCGAAAAAATCGCCAACGTAACCGACAAGCGCAGCAGCGTGTCGTTGTGACCGGCACAGGTACCGCAGACAGTGAAATTAAGACCGCTCGTTTGCTGCGACCTCTCGCGCGCCTTCGACACCGCTAACCACACGCTGATCGCCTACAAGCTCCACCACTACGGGATACAGGGTCCACCCTTGGAACTCATTATATCTTTCATGTCCGCAAGAAAGCAAGTAGTGGTCGGAGACAAAGGAAACATAAGGTCTGCTGAACTGGAAAATGCGATGGGTGTCCCCCAGTTGAGGGAGCTGAAATTTACATGTATGCAGGTGACGTAGCTGCGGTGGTAACCGCGACTACGCACGCAGAACTCGAGAAAGGACTCAACGAGACAGTGAGGCGCCTCGACTGGTGGTTTAGATCTAATGGCCTTGCACTAAATCGCGAAAAAACATGTTTCTTGGCCTTTAGCTTGAACGGCAAAGCGCCACTACCGGTAAAAGTATGCGTTGGGGATACACACCTTCAACAGGTCCGCACTACCAGGTTGTTGGGCTTCCAGGTAGACGACGCTCTAACGTGGGAGGCTCACATAGACGGTCTCTGTGCTAGCTTAGGTCGCGCGTGTTTCGCCTTACGCCGACTGACGGCCACCGCATCCATCGAGGCTGTGCGAACGTGTTACTACGCTACAGTCCACTCCAGGTTGACCTATGGACTCGAGCTGTGGGGTCGCGCTGCCGATATCCAGCGAGCGTTCGTCATGCAGAAGCGCGCTGTACGAGCTATGGCAACGATAGCCGATGACGAGTCGTGTCGGCCGTTCTTCACTAAGTACAACATCTTGCCAATCCCTTGCGAATACATCTGCCAGGTGGCCCTGTACGTGCACGCGAACTTAGAAACGTATAAACGCAAGAGTACAAACCCAAGGCACGACTTACGTAGCAACGCCAACAAGGACCAGCTTGTGACACCGTTTCACAAGCTGAAAAAATCGGAACAGTCCGTATACATCGGTGGCCCCGTCGTTTATAACAAATTACCGGATAATATTAGAGATGCAGCATCCACCGCGGTGTTTAAGTCCAAGCTCAGGAAATGGCTATCTCATAACCAATTTTATAGCCTTAACATTTTTTTAAATTTAAAGATTTAATGTATTTTATTATTATTTATTGTAAAATTGACATTCGCTATTGCGACATTGTTATTAATTTAAAGATTTAATGTATTATTGACATTCGCTATTGCGACATTGTTATGATTGATTATATTTAGATATATTTTTGTGAACTAAATTTCGCAACCTGACCTGCAACACGAAAGTTGTCAATAAAATTATTGTATTGTATTGTATTGTATTGTAATTTCTTGACAGAGTAGTACATAATCTGAGTATGTATAATGGGAGGCACCTTATTATTATTTTTTTACGAAAAAACGAGCTACTCGGTGTACTAGACCTTATTATGTTCTAGTAACTCACAAAGTTCTGTTTAATCTGTTAAAGCCATTCTTGAGAAAAAAAAACCAGACACTGGATTCCTATGGGAAGTAACTTTTCCCTATTTTTCCCGGAAAATTAACATCACAGAATAGTAGGTCGTGTAAAGGTGTTTTAGTTTGATTGAGCCATTAATGAGAAAAAAGAGATTTTTACTATGATGGCAACAAAGCAAGATGGAAAATAATTGGAAAAAAAGGCTAAAGACATAAAAATAACATTTCCCTAAACCAAATTTCATCCAATTCCGATTAGTAACTAGAGCCTGGTCAGACACGCATACACACACGCACACACGCGCATACACAAACACACCCACACACACACACACGCTGCAATTTTGATTTTTGTTCTCTGTTAGTGTAAGACGAAGATTCCCATCAAAATCTCAACTTCATTTTTTTGCCATCACTAAGTAAACATACATTCCTTACACCTTCGTTGCTCGCGATAAAAAAACTAACCAGGAATGCAAGTTATCCTCTTTGTAGTATAGAAACTCAAGAATACCCCCAAAAAACGGTTAAAGATATTGATAACCTACATTAACGTAGTACCTATAGGTAGACTGCTTAAATGAGTCTTCGCCCGCGCGGTACAGGGGCGCGGGGGTAAGGCGACAAAGAGGGTCGAGAGAGGAGCGGGCGGCAGGCAATTAAAGCGCATTGTTGCCACAAAACTACAAGATTATAGGTAGACCGCTTAAATGAGTCTTCGCCCGCGCGGTACAGGGGTTGTGACAGGGGCAACAATGTGCTTTTATTGCCTGCCGCCCGCTCCTCTCTCGACCCCCTTTGTCGCCTTACCCCCGCGCCCCTGTACCGCGCGGGCGAAGACTCTATCTATAATCTTGTTTTTTTTTTATCCCTTGACATCATCTAACCTGATGGTAAGTGACGATGATACCGAAGATGGAAGCGGGCTTATCAACATTCCTCAATTCAACAAGGAACTGGCTATCTTATCTTCATGCCGGAACACATCAATGCTGTCAACATTGATGTTTGGCGTTAAGATTTGGATAAGATATTGGCTATTAAAATGGCCCTACCACCAACCAAACCGAGTCTTACCAAGTTAGACCCCGCCGGGAATCGAACCCGCGAAGTGTGAAGCGAATTGACTAACTATTACGCCACGGAGGCGGTTATTAATACTAGGCCATACGTCTCTTCCCAAAATCGGAAATTAGCCAAATCCGGACCATTGAAGGTTGTAGTGGCTATTGTGCTGATTTCCACTGTTAGAAATTTTCAAGCCTCTTTTAAAGGTGCAATCAAAATGTGTAAGACTTCATTAATGGTCCAAAAAAACTGAAAAAAATTGTGTGTGAGTGAGTGTGTGTGTGTGTTTGTCTCTATGTCCCTCCGGTGCTCTAGTTCCCAAACTACTCGACGAATTTGAGTGAAATTTGGGCACACCCTGGATACTTCATACATCGGGCCAGAAATGACATTTCAAAAAACGAATGACGGAACAAACTAAATGGCGGCGAAATCCTATACGTTCGATAACCAAACTGTAACCAATCTGAATCAATCTGGGTGACGAGGGGGTGAGGTCGTAATCTAGAGAGCGGAAGGGAGTGTCCGTACTGTATGTTAGTACTAATATATATACTTTGATTTGGGTTAGGGCAATATTATTTTTACATTTCTAGGCTTTTTTTCAAAATTTTCTCTATCTTGATTTTTAGGGTTGCCACCATAGTAAAAAAAGTTAGTTTTTTTACCTAAAAACGGCTGTAACGGTTTTAAAGAAACTTTGTTAATGATTAGGTCTTAATAAAGTCTACTGCACTGAGTACTTCATTATTCCAGGATAAATCTGAGTAAGGTACCTCCTGTGGTAGCAAATGCAGTAACCCGCCACTGAACCTTAACACAAGCGACGAGAGATCAAAAGAAATAAAACATCTAGAACGCGCTATTAGAATTTATTCAGCGCCGAGTATATAAACAGATAGCAATCATCAACGATTGGTCCACGGCCGTACCCCAGGCATACCACCTCGCCTGGCGGAGACATCTTCTTTTGCTCTCTTCGATTAGGAACGCACCGTTCCTAACCTCTCGTACAAACCCAAATTATTGGTAAAATTTTCATCAAGTCTGATATACCTAGCTTCATTCTTTGCTACTAAGTAAGTGTAATGTTTATTGTTCAATTGTGTATACCCGACTACGACAGAGTGTACAATTTTCTTTTAATCACATTCAATAAAATACCTGCTTTAATTGCCTTCTAAGGTAATAAATCCCCACTCTTTTTCTAAGTGGAGGTTAGTCAGTGAGGGATAGGCCTATGCTATAAATGAGGACGGCGATAGGATGGCTGTGTCCCTGAGCGCTTCTTTTTGCACTTCCCACCTCCCTAGGGGCGGAGACGCTCAAATGAAGGATTCTTAAGTCTTAGCAGACAACTGTAACAGGGCCATGTCTGTACATGACATATTTTTGGAAAATAATAACTGTGGTGGACATTACTAACGATACAGAGGCCAAAACAACAAATTTTGGAATTTTTTGTCTGTTTATCTGTCTGTATGTTCGCGAATCACGCAAAAACTACCAGGTCGATTTTGATGAAATTTTGTATAGTGGTTCCATATAGCCCGGGTTAACATATAGGATACTTTTTATCCCGGAATATTCAAGAGCTCTCTTGGCAAAACACAAAACCTTCACGTGGACGAAGTCGCGGGCACAGCTAGTATATTAACACAGCTCTACAAAAAAAATGTTGCCCTGGATATCTTAGTAAATTTTGATGTTTTCAAGTGCCCATATTACGAATTTATTCAGCATGAAAGTATTAAATGTGTGGTGACTTTGTCTCACATACGCCTGTCATAAAATAGCGATCTTGTAATGTTTTTCTCTAGTATGCACCTAACTGTAAATTGTAAATGAATGTTTTCTTTTGTTGCGAACCTAACTTTTGTGTCAATAGAAATATTTTTAACAGTATAGTTTTACGATATTTGCCATTTCTAAATAACCATTAGGTATTCTGTCGACAACCGTTATTTAGATCCTTTAGTAATAATTGGTATTGTGCAATATATATGTTTCTCAAATAACAACAGGCATTGTCTAATATAACTTCTTTGGCCGTAACGAATGTAACCCTTGCTTTTGTATTTCGTCGGCTTTCTAATTTCGCGTAAATTTTAATTGTTATGTTGTCACTATTTTTCTGTTTGTATAATATCCTTTTGTGTGTATGTCCCGTTTAGAAAGCGTCCGATGAAAACCGTTAGCTAGCTGCGATTATTGTGTAGCTACGTTCGTTACTGAGTCAGCATCAAACCACGGTATAGCTCGGACGTTTTCTCACATGTACTGAGATCTTTATTATACAGTTATCGTACTATATTTGACGAACTTTTAATTATCTCCGACGCACTCCACACCCTTGTACGTAGCGCGCGACAGTGGTGACCCCGACGTGATCCATTCGGTTATCGTGCGCCTAAGGTGTGTGGGAAGTTTTAATTGTATACGCGTCGTGTGTTAACGAACCTTTGTGACATTTTGTGACTTTTTAAGTGAACTTATTAGTGAGTGAAAATGGTTCCGGAAAATATACCGACAGGCCTGCAGGCAGCTTCAGTGGCGAGAGGCAACACATCGCTTGAAACGCTCGCCGAGATCGCCGACCTCGTTGCCGAAAATGCGAGGCTGCGATGCGCGAGTTCAGTCCCTACGGTAGCAGACGTTACTGCTACAGACTCTGCCGACGATCATATACGGCGGTTAGAAGAGGAGATATCTGCCATAAAAGGGTTAATACGAAATGTGTCAAGTCAGTTGCAAGCTTCTAACGCGGTAAGGGACGCGAGGCCACGGACACATTCACACTCGCGCGGTCACTCGAGGCGACGCTCATCGTCAAGGACCCGACCGGAAAATTGGTTATGTTGGTACCACTACAAATTTGGATCAAAGGCCAACACCTGTGTACAGCCGTGCGGGTACAAACCGCCGCCGGGAAATGCCAGCGGGAGCCATTAACGGCGGATGAGGTCAACTCCCACACAGCATCACGCCGCATTTTTCTTACAGACGTGGACAGCAAGGTGAGGTTTCTGATAGATACGGGCGCAGATCTTTGCGTGTACCCGAAAGCGCTAGTTCATACGGCTCGCAACATGTCTGCCTATGAGCTAGTCGCGGCCAACGGAACCCCAATTCCTACATATGGTACAGTCGCTCTAACACTTAACCTAGGTTTAAGGCGAGACTTCCCATGGATTTTTGTTGTGGCTGATGTTGAGAAACCGATCATCGGTATGGATTTTTTAGCTCATTATAACCTGATGGTCGATGCGAGAAATAAAAGCCTTGTAGACGCGACCACTGGTCTCAAGTCCAACGGACAGACAACACGGTGTGAGCAGTTTACGGTAAAAACCGTGACCGGTACTTCACCGTATCACGACCTCCTGGCTAAGTTTATAGATATCACGCGCCCAGATGGAGTCGTGAAAGAGGTCAAACACAATACGAGGCACCACATACTGACCACACCGGGACCGCCAGTGGCACAAAAACCACGCCGCTTAGCTCCAGATCGACTCATAGCGGCTAAAAAAGAATTCGAAACTATGGTAAAGCTAGGAATTGCCCAGCCATCAAAAAGCCCTTGGGCCGCACCATTAGTTATGGTACAGAAACCCACAAATGGAGAAAAGCCGGAAAAACTTTCACCTTTCACCGGGCCGGAAACCGGGGAACAACAAACTGTGAAGCATCGTGCCTGTGGAGATTATCGCGGGTTAAATAATAGAACGGTTCCTGACAAATATCCAGTGCGTCATATACACGACTTTTCACAGTGTCTAAACGGTAAAAAAGTGTTTTCAAAAATTGATTTAATCCGCGCCTTCAATCAAATACCTACAGCGGAAGAAGACATTCCGAAGACGGCGATAATAACACCGTTCGGGTTATTCGAATTTAAATTTATGACGTTTGGTTTGCGCAACGCAGCGCAAACCTTCCAACGGTTTATGGATGAAGTGCTCAGTGAGTTAGAGTTTTGTTACTGTTTTATTGACGATATATTAATCGCATCAAATGATGAAACCGAACATTTAAAACACCTAGAGATAGTATTCAATAGATTAAGACAATACGGTGTAGTAATTAACTCGTCAAAATGTGTATTCGGCCGAACCGAAATCGACTTTCTCGGCTATTCAGTATCGGCCGACGGTACCCGCCCGCTACCTGAGAGGGTCGAAGCTTTGCGCATGTACCCATTACCCGAAACCGCTAAGGGCCTCAGACGGTTTTTAGGTATGCTAAACTTTTATAGGAGGTTCATACCTAATGCCGCCGCCAGCCAAGCTAGCCTTAATAAGCTTCTGGGCGATAAAAAAGGCAAAACGCCAGTCACGTGGACTGAAGAAACAAAAAATGATTTTTGTTTATGTAAAAATAGTTTAGCACAAGCGACATTATTAGCCCACCCAGGTGTCAATTCTGAAGTAGCTCTATTTTGCGACGCCTCGGATAATACAATGGGCGCCGCCTTGCAACAAAGGACAGATAACGGCTGGGAGCCGATTGGGTTCTTTTCAAAGAAATTAACGCCCACCGAACAAAAGTATTCGACATACGATCGCGAGCTACTTGCTATCTACGCTGCAATAAAATACTTTCGGCATTACTTAGAAGCGCGTCCTTTTGTCATATTTACTGATCATAAACCAATTACCTACGCGTTTAGTAAGAAAGACCAACAATGCTCGCCTAGACAGTTCCGTTATTTAGATTTTATAGGCCAATTTTCGACTGACATTAAACATATCAGCGGGGAACATAATATTCCAGCTGACACATTGTCACGAATTGAGTCGATACGGAAGGGCATAGACTGGGAATCACTCGCGACTTCACAAAAGAATGACTCACAATTAAAGTCATTAATCGAAAACAACAGCTCTTCGTTGCAGTTACAACTTATCTACCTGCCCGATAGCGAACAGCCAGTTTATTGCGATGTCTCTACGCGAACTGCGAGACCCTACCTAACAGAACCGTTCAGAAAAATCGCGTTTGATACTTTACACCGGAATTCACATCCGGGTGCGCGAGCCACGAGCAAGCTTGTTTCCAAACGTTTTGTCTGGCCTTCTATGAACTCAGACTGCAAACAATGGGTAAAAGCGTGCATAGACTGTCAAAGGTCAAAAATAAATAGACACGTCGTAACTGCACCTGGCACATTCGCGCTGCCATCATCTCGTTTTGAACACATACATCTGGACATAATTATTATGCCCGTTAGCGAGGGATACAGATATTGCCTAACTTGCGTAGATCGGTTTTCAAGATGGCCTGAAGCCATTCCGATAATGAATCAAGAGGCGGAGACAGTCGCACGCGCATTTTATTTTAATTGGATAGCGCGTTTTGGTGTTCCGCTTAACATAACGACAGACAAAGGACGGCAATTCGAGTCACACCTATTTAGAGATCTAAATGCCCTAATAGGTACGCAACACTTTAAGACTACTGCCTATCACCCAGCTGCAAACGGTATGGTAGAGCGTTTTCACCGACAGCTAAAAAGCGCTATAATGTGTCACGGATCTAACAGTACCAGTTGGACGCGAATATTACCGACTGTTTTGCTAGGCGTTAGAACCGCATGGAAGGATGACCTCCAAGCTACTTCCGCAGAATTAGTTTATGGACAGAGCTTACGTCTTCCAGGACAGTTCTTAGGAACCGATACAATACCTAGACCGTCGCAAAGTGAATTCGTTAAAGAACTATGTAATAACTTCAGACAGCTTAAACCCATAGCTGGAGCGAGCCACGGCCAGAAAAGCACCTTTATCTATAAAGACTTAGCTACGACTAGTCATGTCTTTGTTCGAGATGACACAATCAGAGCAGGTCTTCAACAACCATATAACGGACCTTTTAGGGTGGTTAGCCGAAAAGAAAAAACGTTTGTCTTAGACATGCGCGGTCGCGAGATCGCGGTTTCAGTCGATAGGCTAAAGCCAGCTTACGTGTTAAGGGAAACGGCACATCACCCCGAGAATAGCTTAAGCGACTCTGAAGACACCGTAATACGGTACAATAGCCATCCCCAACAGGGTAATAATGGGAACAATGGGAGCGGTACCTCTGAGGCGCACACGCCGAGCGCCACGCCAGATTCAACAGGTGTTAGGCATTCAAATATTCCTCGACGCACAAACAGGTGTGTCCGCTTTCCAGATTTTTACCAAGCTGGTTTTGCGTGATTTATATCATGGCGTTATTATTATTAATTTTTTTTCGTGATTTAGACCATTGTGTGTATTAAATAATCTGTATCTTTGTTTGTTTTTGTTTTTTTTATGGTCTAAACCACTGGAGAGGGGATACTGTGGTGACTTTGTCTCACATACGCCTGTCATAAAATAGCGATCTTGTAATGTTTTTCTCTAGTATGCACCTAACTGTAAATTGTAAATGAATGTTTTCTTTTGTTGCGAACCTAACTTTTGTGTCAATAGAAATATTTTTAACAGTATAGTTTTACGATATTTGCCATTTCTAAATAACCATTAGGTATTCTGTCGACAACCGTTATTTAGATCCTTTAGTAATAATTGGTATTGTGCAATATATATGTTTCTCAAATAACAACAGGCATTGTCTAATATAACTTCTTTGGCCGTAACGAATGTAACCCTTGCTTTTGTATTTCGTCGGCTTTCTAATTTCGCGTAAATTTTAATTGTTATGTTGTCACTATTTTTCTGTTTGTATAATATCCTTTTGTGTGTATGTCCCGTTTAGAAAGCGTCCGATGAAAACCGTTAGCTAGCTGCGATTATTGTGTAGCTACGTTCGTTACTGAGTCAGCATCAAACCACGGTATAGCTCGGACGTTTTCTCACATGTACTGAGATCTTTATTATACAGTTATCGTACTATATTTGACGAACTTTTAATTATCTCCGACGCACTCCACACCCTTGTACGTAGCGCGCGACAAATGTGCTCTTGTTTTTATGATATTTTGATCAATTATCGGCTTGTTAGTAATAAAATTTATTTTCCCCGTCATGATTAGAGTTCTGCGCAAAAAAACGAGAGCAAATCTTACAAAATCATTGACAGTTTCATGAATTGTAAGCATAAATATATCCAAACAAAAAAGATCTTATATCTAGGGCAACAAAACCACTGTAGACCAGTGTATTATTATGCTTACGGCAGCACTTGTGCAACATCTTAGCCGAGCACAACTTCTTGTTCCTGAAGATGGTGCACTCGCTGTTGTACAAGAATATCTTGTTGATCTTGACCAGCGCGTACGCAATGTTGAATTGGGGCGAGCACAGTAAGAAGTTCATCACACCCACTTTGTCCTCGTAGAACTTTGCTAAGACGGTTGTCTCTCCTGGAATTATATTTAAATAATATAAACATTACATATGGTAGTCTTCCAAAAGTTATAGGCATTAATACCACTTAGGCAACATAATATCTAAATATATACCTAAAGGCAAACCTGACTGACTCATCTATCAACGCACAGCCGAAACTACTGAACGGATTTAGCTGAAATTTGGAATACAGATAGCACTAGGACGTGGACATCCGCTAAGAAAGGATTTAGGGAAATTCCCACGGGAACACCAAAAAACGGGATCTGCGCGAGCGACGCCGCGGGCACCCACTAGTTATGTCTAGTGTTGCAGGCATATTGTAGAATTTAGCCGTTTTATAAAACGGCGCGCAGCTTAGTATAAAACTACTAAGTTAAAAAAGTCCAAATAAAACCGTGTCGGACGAATACTTTTCAAGGTAGAACAAAACACGTAACCTAACGTCTGTACATCCGTCCGACTTGGTTTTATTCGGAGTTTTTTACTCAGTAGTTTATAAAGTAACGCATCGTTTTGTGAAACGGATAATTGTACAATATGACTGCGACATATATATTGTTTATGTATGTAAATAGTCTGCCTGAAGATGGTGTTCGAAACCGGTCGCTGACAAACTATAAATGCAGTTTTATTTGTTTCATGTGGAATTAGTGTAGATATACAGGGTGTAACAAAATTCGTGTAGGTCCCATTAACTGGGGGTTCTACTCGTCATACTGAACAACTTTCTCCATGGAACCTATAGTCAATTCTAAAAAAAAAATGGACCCTCCATACTAATTGGTCGATAAACTGATCGATTTGTTTTGTATGAAGAGTAAAATTTTTTTTTACGTATTTAGCAAAGTCGTAGAACAAAAGTTGTTCAGTATGATGAAAAGAAGCTCCAGTGAACGGGACCTACTTTAGTTTTGTTACACCTGTATAACAGTATGTGTAAAATTAATATCCCCTGACTGCATTTCAGCCATATCTGGAGCAACTTCATTTCGGCGGCCATTTTGATTTTCACCGTTTTGTTTTTTTATTGCACCTTAAAAGTGCCCGCGTTGCACATTATTTTAGGTAAAGCTGGTGCTTTAACTATGATAAAAGATACGGTAAGAGATGAGATAGGCGGTCCTCTATCTCTTACCATTTCGGCGGGCCGTTGAACATCTCCATGAACGTCTGAAGATGGAAGCGGGTTTTCCAAAATCCCACAACACAATGGGGACCTGGCTAACTTATCTTCACGCCGGAACACATCAATGCTATGACAATTGACATTGATATTCAGCGGCAGGACTAAAGAAAGTTTTCACCAACCAAACCGAGTCGCACGAAGTTAGTTCTCGCCGGGACTCGAACCCGAATACAAGAAAGGTGGGTATCCAAATTAGTTAAGAGCCCGCTAGAGTTCATAAATCCCATACAAACGTTAAACGTAGTATTTGATTCATTTGTTAACAAAACAACCGATTATGAAATAATTTTATATCGATAATCGGACGACGCATCTGTACCGCATTACTTTTTTGAAAAACGAAACAGGATACCAAAAAACTTGTTTTCCGTCTTTAACCTTAAAAACAAGTTTGTTGTTTAATAATGGATTCCAGTTTCGTTTTTCATAAAAGTGATGCGGTACAGACACAGATATACGTCACCCGATTATCGATATAAAATTATTTCAGAATCGGTTGTTTGGTTAACAAATGAATCAAATACTACGTTTGTATGGGATTTATGAACTTCAGCGGGCTCTTACTTAAGATTCATAGTCTTAGCTAAGACTGAGAGGGAGCAAAATGTAGCGTGGTGAGATGCTCCAATCTGCGCAAGTGACGTGCTATGGGGAAGCCTAATGAAAGGAGGTATTTGACGACAGGTAGTCGTTGCTAATAGAGTTGCAAGAATAATATATAGCTCCATGTCTCGTGCCGGGTTCAAATCCGGACGGCCAATGTACCATTGAGTTACATATACCTACATATACTCACCGATTGCTTTAACGGTGAAGGAAAACATCGTGAGGAAACCTGCACACACCTGCGAAGAAACTCGAAGGTTGTTTGTGAAGTCGACGAACCCGCACTGGGCTCGCGTGGTCGACTAAAGCCCGATCGCCCTAATTCAGGATAGTCTCGAGCCCCTCGGTGGGGACGTATATGAGCTGATATGATGATGATGATGTCTCGTATAGGAGCATAAGTAGAACATACCGAAGACGATGTTGAAAATCATGAAGGCCATGGAGTTGAGCGCCGGCCGCGGGCCCAGACTGAAAAGGTACGCCTGAGGGATGCACCCGAAGCCGTAGATCAAAAGCATCCAAGGAATTATCACTGTTCAGAAAATAAATTATACAGATTATTCGGTAAATAGACGATAATCTTTCAACAGCTGATATAGGACCTTATGGCGGTTCTGGAAAAACAAATATTCTTTCAACAGCTGATAGAGGACCTGATGGCGGAACCACCATTAGATCCTGTATCAGCTGTTGAAAGATATCGTCTATTTACCAATTATTTCATCATCATCATATCATTCGAAAGACGTCCACTGCTGGACAAAGGTCTCCCCCTAGGATTTCCACGACGATCGGTCCTGCGCTGCACGCATCCAGCGGCTTCCCGCGGCCTTCACCAGATCGTCGATCCACCGATCGGCTACGTCTTCTGGTGCGCGGTCACCACTCGAGAACTTTACTGACACAACGGCCATGTGCTCTACTAGCTATGTGCCCTGCCCAATGCCACTTCAGTTTAGCGATTTTGTGAGCTATGTCGGTTACTTTGGTTCTCCCACAGATGATTAATTTATTTACTAGCTTTTGCCGTTTTTGTTAGTTTTTATGACTGTCATAGAGGGTGCGCGGTGCGCGAGCCGCAAGGGGCTCGCGAGCGTGGACATGAATTTTCTCCAGATCCCTCGGGATCTATTTCAGGATATGCTTATTAGTAAATCATGTCATTTCCCACTCCCTCAACCTCTCTGTGAAAAAAATCACACAATCCATTGTTCCGTTGCGACTTGCGATGTTAAAGAAATTTACCAAATAAGAGTATTTTTTCAGTTTCCTTAGGAATTGCATCGGGCATGCTATTTTCACGGGATAAAAAGTAGCCTATGTCCTTCCTCGTGACACAGGCTATCTGCATGCCAAATTTAATTAAGATTGGTCAAGGCGTTCAAGCGTGAAAAGGTAACAAATAAACAAACAACACATTTTCACATTTATAATATTAGTAAGGATATTTACACTCGTCGTTATATGTAGCGTCTTCGGTGGTGAATGAGGTGACGTTTTGATTTTTTTGCACCTAAAATCTGCCCAGTAAACACCATTAATACCTGCTCATATGTTCTATAAAATCACGTCAAGTCCCGCTTTCAAATCAGAACACCGAAACGTAAAGCAATCCAGCGGACTTAGGGAATTCCCTTTTATAACTTACTTATTAAATACCTATATTATATCATCGTCGGTGGCTCAACCGGTAACGACTCGGTCCATCTAACCAGAGGTACCGAGTTCAAATCTGGACGGCCAATGTACCAATGAGTTTTTCAAATACTTACGTACATATCATTACCGATTGCTTTTACGGTGAAGGAAAACATCGTGAGGAAACCTGCACACGCCTGCGGAGAAACTCGCAGGTTGTGTGTGAAGTCGACCAACCCGCACTGGGCCCGCGTGGTCGACTAAGGCCTAATCGCCCTGATTCAGGGTAGGCTCGAGCCTCTCGGTGGGGACGTATATGAGCTGATATAATAATAATAATAATTATATCATCTATTAGGCGAAAGAGGTCAACTGCAGGACAAAGGTAGTGGAGGTTTTTCAGCTAGTAGATAATTATACGATGATTATATCAGGGTTGCCTCGCCTGGACCTCCCTCCCTATAACCAACCACTGCTAGACCAAGTTAGAAGGGAACTGCCTTTTTCACCCGCTGGAGGTCGCATCTAGTCCTGTCCGGGAGGTCGTGTTTCAAATCCTGCCACGTATAATGTGTTTTCGAATTTCGATTTCATATGTTCGTTTGTCGGACGTTCTTACGGTGATGGAAAACTCGAAGGTTGTGTGTGAAGTCGACCTACCCGCACTGGGCCCGCGAGGCAGTCTAAGGCCCGATCGCCGTAATACAGGGTAGGCTCGAGCCCCTCGGTGCAGTGGCGACGTTATGAGCTGACATGATGAAGAGGTCGCATGATAGACTGATCACGACTCGTACTTGTTACGTTTTAAATCTCAAAACTAAAAACCAATTTTTAACCGACTTACAAATAAGATAAAGGTTCTCAATTCGACTGTATGTTTTTTTGTACACAGGGTGTAAAAATATTGGTAGAGCCCGTTAACTGGGGCTTTAATCATCATACTGAACAACTCTCCCCGAGGAACCCAAAGTCAATTCGCAAAAAAAAAGACGCTTCGTACAAAAATGCACAGAATTGGTCAATCAGCTGATCGTTTTGTATGAAGAGTTCAAATTTTTTTTTGCGATTTCAGCAAACTTGTAGAACAAAAGTTGTTCAGTATGATGAGTAGAAGCCTTAGTTAACCAATTTTGTTACACCTCACTGTTACAATCTTACCTGATGGTAAGTGACGATGATGCCGAAGATGGAAGCGGGCTTACCAAGATTCCCCAATGAAATGGAGAACTGGCTATCTTATCTTCAAGCCGGAACACATCAATGTAGTTGGCATTGATGTTTCGCGACAAGACTTAGATAAGATGGTGGTAGCGGCTAGCTTAGCTCAGGTAGCGGGCTTAGAAAATGCCCTACCACCAACCAAACCGAGTCTTACAAGTTCTTCTTTTCGAGTCGACGGCAAACTCAGATAGTCCCATCCCAAAACCGAGCCACGCAAATTGCCTTGTCAGTGGCCTGCATCAAGTCCTCCAGCGTCTTACAAGTTGACCCCACATCAATGTTGAAGGCATTGATGTTTGGCGGCAAGACTTAGATAAGATGTTGGTAGCTACCCAGGCGGGCTTAGAAAATGCCCTTCCACCAACTAAATCCAGTCTTACATAGTTAGACTCCGTCCGCCGGGCATCGAACCCGCGACCTCTTGATGTGATGCTAATGGGCTAAACCAATAAGCTGAGTAAATTTCTGAGTAATTTTAGACGGACCTGAAGTTCATGTGCAGAAATCTAATGCTCAACAAACAACAAAGAAAGTACTTGAGGGAGCTATACTTGACTGGACTGCTTTCCAACTATTTTCATGCTCTTTATAACCTAATATGACACCACGATCAATCACAGCGCCATTTGCAAATAGCATCTATAGTGCGGCCCTTTCAGATAATGCTGATTTGACACTTCAAGCCAGCGATAAAATGTAACATTCGATGAATCTTCGAAATTGTAAACAAATCAATCTTTAAAACATGAAAAAAATATTTTTTTTACTTAATAATAGTAACAGAACACATACTTAGTTTTATGTTTACCTATAAGGACAACAGAATGTGTTTTTTTAATTTTTATTATATCAGCTCATATACGTCCCCAACGAGGGGCTCGAGCCTACCCTGAATCAGGGCGATTAGACCTTAGTCGACCACGCGGGCCCAGTGCGAGTTGGTCGACTTCACACACAACCTTCGAGTTTCTTCGCAGGCGTGTGCAGGTTTCCTCACGATGTTTTTCCTTCACCGTTAAAGCAATCGGTTAGTATATGTACGTACGTTTTTTTTTGAAAAAAACTCATTGGTACATTTGCTGTCCAGATTTGAACCCGGCACCTCTGGTTAGATGGACCGAGTCGTTACCGGTTGAGCCACCAACGCTTTACCGGTTGAGCCACCGACATGTGTATTTTGTAGTTATATTAAGTTTACCTTCTATGGTCATTTCTTCATAATAATAGTGATGTTACCACATGAAACTATTTATAACGTATTTGTAACCTATAGATTTGTTAAAAACATTATGAATTCAATATCACACAAACAATTAATTCTTGTTGCGTCAATCAACTAACCATAAAAGTTTTAGGCATAAAAGTGATATGTTTAAGTAATAACAATAATAGATTGTACAAAAAGAGCATAAAACAAGTCATTTTACCCGAGACGTTCATTTAGAAAACTGAGCCGGTACGGCGAGGGTGGATATTCACGTCGAGGGTAAAATGAGTTTCATGCTCGAGTTTCACACTCTGCTGTTCACTTCGATTGGAAGGAAATAATAAATATTCAACCGCATTACAACAAAATTGGCAAATTTTGACGAATAATTAGTTTCCCGCCACACAATTTTTCCTATTTTCCACCTTCTTCACCCATTACCACCCCTAAAATCGACGGTCCACAAAGTACACTTTAGCCTCGGGTTTGACAACACTATTTTGGAAATGGCTATTTCATTTCGTTATACAGGGTGTAACAAAATTGGTGTAGGTCCCGTTAACTGAGGGTTCTACACGTCATACTGAACAAATTTCCCCAATGAACCCATAGTCAAGTCTCAAAAAAAAATTTGGACCATCCATAATAGAATGCACAAAATCGGTCGATCAGCTGATCGCTTTGTATGAAGAGTAAAAATTTTTTTTACGTTTTCAACAAAGTCGTAGAACAAAAGTTGTTCAGTATGATGAGTAGAAGCCCCAGTTAACGGGATCTACACCAATTTTGTTACACCCTGTATAATTGTTACATCTACATGATAGGTACATAGTATTTGCTATGGATGTCTATGGGCACATCACTAGTTACGTCAAACTAGCATAATTATGTTAAATCAGTATTCTCTGGACGGCCGCAGTAACTAGTATCTCATCTGTGGTATAGTTGGCGCCCAATTAGCTGCTGACACGTTAAAAAACACATACAGCTGCAAACAAGAAATGAATTCGCTCGACCCTTTGACTTGTAACCACTGGTTTTCGATGAAGTTTATTTTATCATAAGGAATGGACTGCCATAGATGTACTTCTACTAACCAAGATCGAGCATGTTGAAGTAGGAGACCGGCACCGCCATGACGATGATGCCGACCATCACTCCGGACGCCAGCAAGACCAGGCACATGTACAGCACCAGATCCCAAAAGAACAGAGCGGCCCAGTACGAGGCAGGCGAGAACGATATCGCATTCTTCTGCAATTTGAAGTACTCGTTAAGTCAGAGCACATGCTAGAGGAGAGAGCGCAAAGTAAGAAAAAAAGTCCTCAAAACGTTAATTTAATTCCAAACCACACTCACACACGCAAGCACGCACGAACGCACACACTAACACACACACACACACAGGCATGTTTACCGTTAATAAATTTCTAATTGTTTATCTTTTATTTTATTTTATTAAAAACTAGCTGTTTCCCGCGGCTTTACCCGCGTGTACAACGTTTCTATGACTTTTCGAGGGTGCGTGGAAAAAGTAGCCTTTGTGTTATTCCAGCTCCTAATCTGTCTACCTACCTACCAAATTTCAGCCAGTTCCGTTCAGTAGGTTTTGCGTGAAAGAGCAACACACATACATCCATCATCAGATTAGGCACTCTTATAAACTTTCGCGTTTATAATATTAGTAGGATTTGAGTGCGTTGTACGATTTCAAATATCTAGGTCAGACCGTTTAGAAACGCCAGGGGGGCAATTTTATAACGACTTTGAAGGCCTGTATATTGCAAACTGATAAAAATATGTTCTTTTAACCCTCTAGCTAGGTACTAAATTTCAAAAGACCTTAGAACTATTCAACGAGGCTACCCAATATTCTAAAAATAATTAGGCAGTACAAATTAGGTAAAAAAGTTGGTTACTCTTTACCCCAAAGAATCTACATTTTGTACTTGTTTTTCTGCAAATTGCATGCAATTTGGTTTGAAAAAGAAAGCCTCTACTACGACGGACGGACGGACAGATCGATTTTACTAGGAACTATGGACAAGGCAAATTTAAAAACCTACAAGAAAAAATAGATATCAGATTATTTGATCTTTGCTCAAACTTTTTACAAAAAGAGGAAAAGTTAAAATAGTTTAATGAATCACCTGCAAGTGTCGAATAAGGCCGTGCTCGTTGGAAGGCACCAGCGTTATGTGGGAGGTGGTGAGGATCAACAGGAACTGAATCGTGAGAGGTGGTGTAGATGCAGCCTTCATCCACTGAAATCAATTGAAATTGACTTTTTTTTTAGTTATTAAAAATTTGAGTGCATTTGACTATATCTCACCTGATGGTAAGTGACGATGTAGTCGAGGATGGTTTACGCAAACTAAAATAATGCCTATTCACTCTCGCCTTGAAGATACCCAAATTGTAGGAGTCGGGAAACATAGACGCAGGCAAGGAGTTCCACCCCATTGCTGTAATAAATGATAGGCTCAATATCAACAAAAAAGGGGTGGAACCTCCCCCTGCGTCTCGTTGACCGAAGGTGGAAGCACACTCTCCGAAATGAATTCCATAGAAAACCGAAAGACAGGCAAATTTGCGGCGATGCTCAAGGCTTTGCAGCTTGTTTTTGACAAGCTCATCGTCGCCAATGAGTCTCCGGGCGCGTCGGTCGATAGCGTCCTAGCCAAGGTCCTAGCTCAAACTGTGCGGAAAGAAAACCGTCGTAAGACTTTGAGGGCACTGCTGATCATTTCAGACGAAGACTTAAAGGCCCCACGGGCTGGTGGTGTTTAGTGGGTATATAGGCACAGATTAGCTGTGAAATTCACATAACCCGTACAGACGGCTGTACGGGTATCCATGAGGATTCACCGCTTCCCTCCCCCTGAGCAAAGTATATATATTACTACAAACATATAGTATGGACAATTCTTGCCGCTCTCTAGATTGCGACCTCACCCCCTCGTCACCCAGATTGATGCAGATTGGTTACAGTTTGGTTGTCGAACGTATGGGATTTCGCCGCCATTTTGTTTGTTCCGTCATTCCTTTTTTGAAAGGTCATTTCTGGTCCGTTGTATGAAGTGTCCAGAGTTTGCCCTGAGGGTACCTCATGCTGGGTGCAAAAAAAGGGCACTGATGTGCCTAATTACCGTATTTGTCACGTTGACAGCACTGTAAAGTCACATTACAGTGTGACTGTTACGTCTTAGAACAATATAATTTTCACAAACATGCTTGGAAATTAGAGCATTATTTTGACAACCTTCTTAGAGATAAATCGAAATTGCTGTAATGGCCACATACATGCGAGCAGTGGCCGGCATAAGTTGTATGAAAATCCATATCTGTCGTGTTTAGCTGCCAAATAAATCACTATGTAACTCATATCTGTCGTGTAATTTATTAATATTTTATTCCGAAACATGGCAACCAAGGAGGTAACTTATTTAAATTTCGAACTGACTTGCAAATAGAACGCTGCACGCTGTTTATTGAAAAAAAAAACCAAATGAACACTTTGGCGCGTGAAAATTATTGTTGTCGTTGATCGTCATTGATTTTGATAAGTAATTATTGAAGTTTTAATTTCCGCGCATTATTTGAGAAAAGTGCCTCTTTTGCTGGCCGCTGCAGTAATGTACTATATACTATACTAGTGTTAGAATATAATGTTTTCGGATTCTGTATTAATAAGTGTCTGAATGAAATGCATTTAATGTTAGTTTAATTTTACGTCACGACGGTTATATTTCCGCACAGGCTTTAGAAATGTCTAGAGAATTAAAGTACAAAAATATTCCCTTGTCGTTCAAAACCTTTCGTGGCAAGATAGTGGTTGTGAATTTTTCTTGGCCATGGAAACGAGTCCTTCAGCCGAATTCGTAAATCATTTTCACTTTCTTCATTTGTTTTTGGATTTGTAATGCTAGTGAAGTGCATTACAAATCTCTCTGAAGTTCTTGACAGCATTTGCAGCAGTCTAATTCTGAGGTAGAGCACCCGGTTGCAGTAAGGCGTCTATAAAACTGCACCCAGTGCAAATTGGGTTTTCACGTCCTTTTTCATTTTATTTTCTTGTTCTTCACATTGGTCACGTGTACCAGACGATTTTCTCCAAAACGCACCACTTTTTGAAGTAAATTCTAGCAGAAAACAATGCAAATACAATAAAATAAAACTACGAATGCGTCCACCACAAATCCCGCCAAAAACCCGCAAGATAGTGGCTGTATACAATGTTGCCAGCCTTTATGATTTTTGGCAGCCAACCTCAAATGGCACTAACTTGCGTCTTTTAGACGTTCTTTGAGACTCTTCCAGAACGACACACACACACACACACAATAAATTTATCATTTAATCAATTAAGTATTAAAACTAGAAAGATGTAATTTGGCATGAATATCCATATAAATAACGCCAACAAAGTGGTACAATAAAATTTCGAAAAAAAATATTAGGGTACCTCACATGTATGTAAAGAGGGTGATTTTTTTTTGGTGACGTACCCTATCGTGTGGGGATCGTTGAATAGGTTCTTCAAAACCTACTGAATGTTTTCCACAACCATTCTACGAATAAGGGATCCGCGACCAAGTTAAGATGTGCAGTTGGATTTGAATAAAGTTTTTAGATTTTCCATACAAAATTTCATAATTGTATAATTGTCAAATATAATTTTGTTTCTGAAAAAAAAAAACATTTTTTTTAAAAGACTACGGAACTTGAAAATATTGGTATTACGTGGGTGAGATCCAACAGGAGGGGGTTGTCCACTATCTCGATACTGGCGGCCATGTCCCCCGTGTAGTGTCGCAGGAGTGACATGTGCGCGCGCGCAAGGGACCGCGCTGACGCGCTCATGTCCTTGTGCAATGGGCTGTACAGAGCTTGCACCTGGAAACAAAACGAAACACTAAATGATGATTATAGAAATGTCAGATGTCACACTCTGTCTTTTAAGTGTTCCGTACACAAAGCGTAAATACGGGACCCTATTACCAAAGTATTATATATTAGTACTAATATACAGTATGGACACTCCCTGCCGCTCTGTAGATTGCGGCCTCACCCCCTCGTCACCTTGATTGATACTGATTGGTTACAGTTAGGTTGTCGAACGTATAGGAATTCGCCGCCATTTTGTTTGTTCCGTCATTCCTTTTTTGAAATGTCGTTTTTGGCCTGTGTATGAAGTGTCCAGGGTGTGCTATTACTAAGACTTCGCTGTCCTTCCGTCTGTATCACCAGGCTGTATTTCATGAACCGTGATAGCTAGATAGCTCGGAGTTTCCCTGCGTGATCGAATCAGAAACGAGGAGATCCGCAGGAGAACTAAAGTAACCGACATAGCTCACAGAATAGCTAAACTGAAGTGGCAGTGGGCAGGGCACATAGCTCGTAGAACAGATGGCCGATGGGGCAGTAAAGTTCTCGAGTGGCGCCCACGCACCGGAAAACGCACTCAAAAAAAAATTTTAGGCCCCTAATTTAATTCGTACCCACCTTTGATTTCGTTATTGTTGTTTAATGTCGTGTATTTAAATATATTAATAATATTTCATACTTTTGAGTGAATTTCATTTATGAAGTCGGTTTTTAGTTTTTTAAACTTTTATTTTTAGTGATAATGTTGTCTATCTAACAACGTTATACCCAATCACCCCCTCGCCAATTGGCTCTGTGCACGAGTACAGCGCCACCTAGCGTCCGCAACTTTGTTGGATCTGACGTTTTCACATTTAATCACGACATTGTGACAAATATTATTTTCATCCAAAATTATCTATTCATTTATTTCCAAAATACCTGTGATACTTTGATTTGGGTGGAGAAAGGGTTGTAAAATCATTTTTGGACATTCAAATCATATGAGGTATGTAAAATTAATTCAAAAAGTGTGTTTCATTTTGAACATGTCAGGGTTTGTTTACTTCCCTTTTAGTTGTAGTTTTACTGTAAAACAAGAAGCTAAAGCTACTTTATTGGTTTCGTTCAATAATAATAAGCATATTTAATTGTTCCTGTATCCCTATTGATAAATTAAATATCGTTTTTAGATCGAAATGAATATTATTTTAAGGACCGGGTTTTATTAAAATTAGGTATTCAAAGTCTGAACAGTTTACTATGAGATATGACAGATGACAGAGCCAACATTATTTTTACTTTTGGCCACTATAAGCGCTGCGATTGATTATATTACCCCCACCTAGTACTTCGCACCCAGCGAATAGGAACCATCAAATCATAAAGCATGTGTTTCATTAACCGATAACAGATTCCTGTAGCTTCCATCATCATCTTAACAGCATAAAAGTTAAGGAGTTAAATCTTCCATCATCAGCTCATCTGAATAACCTGAAAGAGTACAACTATCGGTCTATACGTACCTACGTATCTACGTAAAATATTTAAAGAATTATCCTCCATATCCTAATCGTTATGGAGTTGTACCTTCCTTCATCCGCTCATCAATATGAGATGATGACTACCAGACGAAAATACTTTCATTAATTTAGAAAACACAAGAAACACGTAATACGTGCCTATAAAATTTGAGGGTTGCCCTCGATTTCCCTGAGATCCCATCATCAGATCCTGACTTGGTGACAATGGGACCCTCTCGGGAGTATACTCTAACGAATAAAAAAAGAATTCTGAAAATCGGTTCACAAACGGCGGAGATATCGCGCAACAAACATACAAAAAAAACAACATACCTACAGTCGAATTGAGAACCTCCTGCTTTTTGAAGTCAGTTGAAAATGCGCTACCATCAGTTTTTTTTTAATACATTTTAGGGCGCGGAAACCACAGCGGAAACGATGTGGTCGGCCTATAAAATTATCGGAGAGCTAGAGGAGGATATAGAAGAACCAGTGCCCGACGTTATTATTATTGTACCGCCTGATAATTGCAATGATGATGTCACTGATGAGGATTCAGGAGACGAAAACCAGTATGGTTACATAATTTACCTGGACCTCAGTTGAGGTCGCAGGCAGCGGTCTATGTAAGATCAGAAGACAGCAGTAATACAGATGTGTTGCAACAAATCAAAAGTCAAGTTCCGTATCATCAGTTATTTGACCAATTTTTACTTCCATCCATTTCATTGATGAGCTGCGTATGCGAAGAATAAAAGCCACTAGAACTGTTTGTGACAATTGCTAATGCCCTTTGCCTGCCAACAAAGATCTAAAGAAGACGCCAAGGGGAACATTCAAGCACCAGTCTACCAGAGTAACAAATTTTGGTGTGCAAATGGAATAACAACAGAGTTGTGACTGTAGCATTAAATGCTGCTCAGATTCAGCCTGTAACAAAAAGAGATTTTCACAACAACAAAATATATGTACTGGTAGATTAACTTGCGTCAACTAACATTAAGAGCGTCGGTGGTGTAATGGCTAGTGCCGCCGCCTCCTGTCCGGGAGGTCGTGGTTCGAACCTGCCACGTACCAATGTGATTTCGAATTTAGATTTCATATGTAAGTTTATCCGACGCTCTTACGGTGAAGGAAAACATCGTGAGGAAACCTGCACACGCCTACGAAGAAACTCGCAGGTTATGTGTGTAGTCGAACAACCCGCACTGGGCCCGCGTGGTCGACTAAGGCCTACTCGCGCTAATTCAGGGTAGGATCAAGCCCCTCGGTGGGTCGTATATGAGCTGATATGAGCTCAAAATATAATAAGAACATGGGAAGGGTTGGCAGGTCCGATCAAAATATTGGTCTGTACATAACCTCTATAAGAAGAAAGAAATGGTACTTTTCTCTGATTTATCACGGATCGGACATGGCTCTACTCTACACAATGCTTGACAACTGTACAAGGCAAATGGAGGAAAATATGATTTGCTGCAACCGCTCTTCTCGAAACATGTAAAAGAAATACAAAACGCAAAGTAGCTTGTGTCACAGTAAAATTTACTTAATTCTGTTGTGCTTATGTCTACAAACTTTCGTGAAAGTTCAAGATTTGATGGGAAAGACCACATTATATGGTACAGAGACAAGTAACTATACAGTGTTTCGAGTGTCATAAAAAAGCAATTTTTACTGCCCTTAGTGTAATGTTATGTACATAATGTTATATCGCTTATAGCTCCTGCAAAGAAATCTACATTAAAATCGCAAAGCTTAATAAATTATAACTAAATCATGCTTTGCGATTTAAGCCTTTTTAAATGTCGATTTCTACTGGATAACTTAATTATGGGAGACCAATTATAATAGTAAAAAAATATACAAGGTGTAACAAAATTGGTGTGGGTCCCATTAATCTACTTGTCAAAACTGAACAACTTTTGTTCTACAAGTTTGCTGTAATCGTAAAAAAAAACTCTTCATACAAAACGATTAGATGATTGATCAATTTCGTCAATCAGCTGATCGTTTTGTATGAAGAGTATTTTTTTTTTGCGAATTTTCTATGGGTTCCTTGGAAAAAGTCGTTCAGTTCGATAAGTAGAAGCCCCCGTTAAGGGGTCTACACCATTTTTTTGCACCTGTTTATTTGGCGAGTGGCGACCACGCACCAAGATGATTTGTTTCCTGTCAATTCATACAATCTGGGCCAGTCAGGGCCATGCATAAAAAAAAACATATTTCCGCTCTGTTGGTTTGACATAACTCTTTAGTTTGTTTCAAAAATTGTACAAAAAGAAAGTCTTTGCTATCTGATAAAAGTTATCTTAAACATCAGGGATGACAAAGTCTGTTCAGCATTCGTGTTAGCACTGCGTCGTGCGTGACACGTGGTAACATAAAGTCTACACGTCGTCATAGCACATCCTGGACACTTCATGCAACGGGCCAGAAATGACATTTCAAAAAAGGAATGCGTAACAAACGAAATGGCGGCGAAATCCTATACGTTCGACAACCAAACTGTAGCCAATCCCTGACGCTCTCTAGATTGCGCAATCTAGAGAGCGGCAGGGAGTGTCCATACTGTATGTTAGTATACTAATATAATATATACTCTAGTATGGTTGATGGGAGCGATGGCTGACTCTCGCGTTATACTCGTGACCGGGTGCTGTCCGTGTGAACTGCCCTACTCTTGTCAAAGGTATCAATGACATTCTATGATTACTTAATAACTTATTGTTGTCATGTTCTAATGACATAATCTGGTTTATTTCAAGGATTGAAATAAGACATTCATTTCGTGATTTTTCACAAATGAAATTATGTTATTATTATTTTATGACTATCAGAAAGAGTGTAATTTGCACGTATTTTGAATAAATACCTTGAATCTAGAAAAAAGGGCGCGTATCCACGCAGTTACAGATCACTAGACGTATGCAAAAGTGAATTGTCACAATATGGTACCTAGTCGTTAGTAGTATTTATTACAGGACGCCAATGTCTTAGATTTGTACGGCGACGATAAATGAAAATGGTCCCAAATACCGCAGTGTCTCAAGACCAAGGTCTTTGACCAGTGTGTGTTGCCAGTGATGAATTACGGAACTGAGACATGGCCGCGTACTATGGGCCTCATAAGAAGGCTCAAGGTCACCCAAAGGGCAATGAAGCGTGCTATGCTCGGAGTTTCTCTGCTATGATCGAATCAGAAACGAGGAGATTCGCAAGAGAACCAAAGTAACCGACATAGCTCACAGAATCGCTAAACTGAAGTAGTAGTGGATAGGGCACATAGCTCGTAGAACGGATGGTCGATGGGGCAGTAAAGGCCTCCCACGCGGTGGACCGACGACTTGGTGAAGATCGCGGGAGGCCGATAGATGCGGGCAGCGCAGGACCGGTCGTCGTGGAAATCCTTGGGGGAGGCCTTTGTCCAGCAGTGGACAATTTTCGGCTGATATGATGATGATGATGATAAATGGAAAAGTCATGCCACAGAAATCAGCTTCTCGCGTTTTCGTGTAGGCTCGATGTAAGGAGAGAATGATCTTTTCATGTCTTTGGACTTAGTAGACACAGAAAACGGAATAATATCGGCATGTTTCTACCTCCGTATAGTTTAGAGGATCGTGAAGCTGCGACTTTTCATACAAACAACGATTTTCACCTCATAAATGTTAACCGGTTTGGATCAATTTTTGATAGGTTGTCGGTCAGAACAAAATACGTTTTTGTTTTTTCGACAAAAGTTAATGAGTTTAATTTTATTGTCCTTCACGTGTTTTTATACAAAACTAAATTCGGCCATTTGTTGTTTATTTATTATCAGTAGTTTAAAGAAACAAACGTACCTATAAGCCTAGCTTTTGTTCTTAATGACAACCGATCAAAAATTGGTCCAAATCGGTTAATATTTAAGATTTGAAAATCGTTAACATCGTTTGTATGACAAGACGCAGCTTCACAATCCTCTTAACTGCATCTTTGATAAATCCGCAAGCCGGCAGAGGCGACAGTCAAACATTCCGACAAAGGGGCCGCGCAGAGTTCAATCGCGACGCCGACAACGTCGTCGACGGCGCGGTTGAACTCAAGGCGGCATCTTTGACAGAGTGTTTGTCGCGAGCCGTCAAACGAATTTTAAGTCTTGGTACTTACAGCAAGTTTCCCATTTTCACTGTTGGTCCCCACGTCCATGCCGTACGCGTACTGGAACACGTACTTCTGGGGAGAGTCGATCGCCCGCGTCACCAGGTACTCTGTCAAACTCTGAAAGCCACAGATAAATAAGGTGAGAAATACTTAGCCACACCCTGGACACTTCACACAACGGGCCAGTAATGACATTTTAAAAAACGAATGACGGAACAAACAAAATGGCGGCAAAATCACCCTGGACACTTCATACAACGGGCCAGTAATGACATTTTAAAAAACGAATGACGGAACAAACAAAATGGCGGCGAAATCACTCTGGACACTTCATACAGCGGGCCAGTAATGATATTTTAAAAAACGAATGACGGAACAAACAAAATGGCGGCGAAATCCTATACGTTCGACAACTAAACTGTAACCAATCTGTATCAATCTGTGTGACGAGGGGGTGAGGTCGCAAACTAGAGAGCGGCAGGGAGTGTCCATACTGTATGTTAGTACAAATATATATACTTTGACTTAGCTATGGTTCCGATTTTCGAAAGAAAAAGCAAACATAATGTAAATTTTTGTGAAAAATTTAAAAACAAACAGTTATTTATTTAGTTAATGACGTCAAAATAAAATCATTCATATAAAAAAACAACATTAAAACTGAAAACTATATGGCACGAGAAAAGTACACACAAGAACATGGTAAGTGACGATGATGCCAAAGATAGAAACGGGCTTACCAAGATTCCCCAACGCAATGGAGAACTGGCATATAATATTAAAATTATTGAAGAATATGTGCAATTAAACTGAACCTTAACGCACGTACCAAGAATACAAACATCTAAACGCGCTATAAACATTTCCTTGCTACTAAGTCTAAGTATAAGTATAGGGTGACTTTTAATTAGTTCTTGATAACAAAAGTATATGCATGTACTCGTGATTACAAACAACTTTCCCAAAGAAACTCTAGGTCAAATCAGAAAAAAATATGTCCTCGATTCATTACAAGTTATCAAATCGGCAAAAATGTATCGAGGACCAAATTTTTTTTTTCATATTTGACATATAGTTTCTTTGGGAAAGTTGTTTGTAATCACGAGTATATTCATATCTTTTGCTATCAAGAGCTAATTAAAAGTCACCCTATATATAAACTACTGCCAATCATCCACGGTTGGTCCACGGCCGGACCCCAGGAATACCACCTCGCCTGGCGGAGATACCTCCCTTTGCTCTCGGAGAGTAGGAACACACCGTTCCTGTGGTGCTGGCTGACCCCGTCGTAGGAACACACCGTTCCTTGAAACTTACACAGGTGTAACAAAATTAGTGTAGGCCCCGTTAACTGGGGCTTCTACTCATCATACTGAACAACTTTTGTTCTAGGACGTTGCTGAAATCGCAAAAAAAATAACTCCATACAATTCTATCAGCTAAATGACCAATTTTGTGCATTTTTGTATGGAGGGTCCAATCTTTTTTTTCGAGAATTGACTAAGTGTTCATTGGGGAAAATTGTGTAGTACGATGAGTAGAACCCCCCGTCAACGGGACCTACACCATTTTTTTACACCTGTATACTAAAATTAATGAATTTATCATTAATGCCTTTGTTAAGAGTAGGCCAGTTCACACGGACAGCAGCCGATCATAAGTATAACTCGTAAAACGTGTCGTATCTCTTTCACTCCTACGTAATCTGACAGTAATATCGTAATAAATTGTGAATAAAAATAGTAGATTGTTAATCAAGGGAAGAAAGTGACCCATTTCACTCGAGATATTTCTGGCGCTCGAGCGAAGTGAGAGCGCCAATAGTTCGAGGGTGAAATGGGTCATTTCACCCGAGTTAAACACTCTACTTTTCATTTCGACTGTGAGGAAATGTATTTATTGTAATTTAATTGTTTATATGATATAAAATATTAATTAGATATCAATAAATTAGTTTTACCTATATCCAACCTTCAACCTTTTCGCAATGGCCTCTTGCCACGGCCGACTAGATTGAAACTAATCGAGTTGGTCACGACGTGCATCTAGGTGGTCATGCCGATAATTGAAAAAAAAAGTGTCATGTTATCATGGCATTATGGCGCGCAGCAGAATAGAGGAATGATTTTAAATTTTAATCTTCTGTAATTGTGAAAAAAATAGACCAACTATAAAATGATTTAATATCAATCTGTAGATCGTAATAAACACTTCGTTTAATGTATAGCTGAGTTTAGATATATGAAAACCTCTTAGTTCAACTCCGTGGCTGGCAATAAAAAAAAATACTTTCCACCCTAGGGATGACAATACTTTCCACCCTAGGGATGAAAATACTTTCTACCCTAGGGATTGAAAAGCAATGTTCCAACCGGCTATCTACTCATGAAAATTAAAGTTTCCGAACAGGAGAGATGAAAAATATATTTGCCTCAGCAATATTTACCTCTATGTGCAGTAAAGCCGTGTATGCTATATATCCAACTTGCTTCTCGGTTGCATGCGTTGCCGATAGTACGTATCTGGCAAAATCAATTTTATCTCATGATAAATATTATATAATAATATGTTACTGAGTTAGAATAACTAACGACAAACACTGTCATAAACTGGAGGGGTTTGACTTTTAGTGGCATTTATCCTCAAAAAAAAGTAAAGATACATTTTTTACAGCCTCAATTGATAAACCCTTGACATCATCTCACTTGATGGTAAGTGACGATGATGCTGAAGATGGAAGCGGGCATTCCCCAATGCAATGGCGAACTGGCTATCTTATCTTCTTGCTGGAACACATCAATATTGTCAACATTGATGTTTGGCGGCAAGACTTAAATAAGATGGTGGTAGCTAGCCAGGCGGGCTCAGAAAATGCCCTACCACCAACCAAACCGAGTCTTACAAAGTTAGACCCCGGCGGGAATCGAACCCACGACCTCCAAGTGTGAAACCATTACGCCACGGAGGCGGTTGCAAACTTTCAAGGTAAAGCCACTTCTTGAAACATGTGTGCAGTATCGGTTTGTTATGTGTGTGTCTTCGACAACATCTTAGGGGCGTCTACGTGAGGTGATTTTGGCGATTTTTCGACCTTCGAGCTAAATCTCACGAAATCTCATCAAGGCGGTTATTACCCTTGGTGAGATGTCGTGAGATTTAGTTCATCTCCATCCCCTCCCCCTTATCTTACGTGAGATTTTACAAAAGGTGTTATTTTAGTGTAAATATGTTAATCTGTGCTTGATCGCATAAGCTCTTTTTGAAAAAATATCATCATCATCATATCAGCCACAAATCGTCCACTGCTGGACAAAGGCCTCCCCCAAGGATTTCCACGACGACCGGTCCTGCGCTGACCGCATCCATTGGCTTCCCGCGACCTTCACCAGGTCATCGGTCCACCGCGTGGGAGGCCTGCCTACGCTACATTTCCGGTGCGCGGTCGCCAATCGAGAACTTTACTGCCCCATCGGCCATCTGTTCTACGAGCTATGTGCCCTGCCCACTGCCACTTCAGTTTAGCGATTCTGTGAGCTATGTCGGTTACTTTAGTTCTCCTGCGGATCTCCTCGTTTCTGATTCGATCATGCAGAGAAACTCCGAGCATAGCACGCTCCATTGCCCTTTGGGTGACCTTGAGCCTTCTTATGAGGCCCATAGTAAGCGACCATGTCTCAGTTCCGTAAGTCATCACTGGCAACACACACTGGTCAAAGACCTTAGTCTTGAGACACTTCGGTATTTGGGACGTGAAGATATTGCGAAGCTTCCCGAACGCTGCCCAGCCGAGTTGGATTCGTCGACTGATCTCTTTCTTGAACGTCTACACCGTTACTTTCAACTCTAGTTATGACTAATATTTTGATGTTATAACAAAAAAATAATTATCAGTATTTGTTAGGATAATACAAAGTGAGTAATGTTATTATTTTTTATACTTTCATTGTAGTTTTTGACTGAAACGAAAAACCGTTGAAAAAGTGTGGTCTTTTACTGTTTGGTGTGTACTTTATTGTGTTCTTTACTCTTTACACGTAAGGAAAAGACAGACAACTGTTCCAATCAATACCTCGCCTTAAAGGTGGTTTGGAAACTTCTGACAATAGGGTTCGTTAACAAGAGCGACAAAAAAAAAACAGTTCGGGATCCTTAGCGCAAGTACAACTCACACTTGGCTGATTTCTTATTTGTTGATTTACTTTAGGGTTTACTATACTGTAATCACACAAAGTTTGACCATAGTAAAAAGAAAGAATAGTAGGTTATCTTCATTCAATGTAACATCGCGCGGTTTGTATGTGTGCCTACTGACACGCACACATACAAATGTATGTGATGTAACGATGCGCGCGATGTAACATTGAATGAAGATAACCTACTATTCTTTCTTTTTACTATGGTTTGACGCGTGTATGTTATACCGTGTTTAAGGTAGAGCAAAAACAATACACTATAAATGACACATTTACAGTTTATTGTTTTTGCTCTACCCGGACTCCTTACTTTAATCTATTATTTTTTAGTTAATCTACCCATAAAAACACACAACCATTCTGTGAAAATTTCAGCTGGCTAACTATTAGGGTATATATTTTAAAGGTCAGAGGGACACAACGGAGGAAGGTCCCGTTGACACACATTTTTTTTAATAAAAATTTGAGTGCGTTTGACTGCAACTCACATGATGGTAAGTGATGACGCAGTCGAGGATGGTACACGCAAACTCAAATAATGCCTATTCACTCTTGCCTTGAAGATCCCCAAATTATAAGAATCGGGAACCATGGTTGCGGAACCTTAAAAACGATATCCACGCAAGTAAAACTGCAGGATAAAGCTAGTGAACAAGTTGAATAAAAACACATGTGGAACACTCACGCATTGGCCACGGATTTTGCATCAGCTGAGTCGTCCAGCCGCAGCACCAGCACTGTGCTCTGTTCCAAGGCTTCTACAGTGAGCAGCTTTGGAGGAAACAAGATATTTTAAGTTATTGGTACCAACTAAAACTTGTTGATTACGTGTAGCTTGAAGCATTACAACTTCCACCAATCCGGAGAATCAGGGCATGTCTCCCTTGTGAATAGGGTTACCATCTATGTAAGGGAGGCAGCCTGTCTAGGATACACAAATGCTTGATTTTTTCCCAAAAATCCATGTCTACTGTAAAAAAACTGTTGGTAAGTCTTAAACACACGTTTTCTCCTCTCTACGATATATAAAAACTTACCTAATGATTGAAAAATATTACAAGGGACATAATAATTTAAGGACAAACCAACAAAATGGCTAATGAATTATTGTTTTTATAGTATTAAGGAATTTATGGACATACAGTGACATTTTTAACAAATCTGAAACTGAAATTGCTTATTTTCCTATACTTTAATCATTATTACTATTTACAATTTATTTTTTATTTGGTTTTAATTTGCATGTCTTCACAAGACTGAATACGTTTACTGGCATTGTACTTTTTGAGATCTGTATATTTATGACATAAGTATTCTTGCAAATACCTAAACGATTCTGATTCAGATTTTTTCCCATTTTCAAATACAAAAAACAACTTCACTCCGCCTAGACAACACGAAAACTATGATTGGTGATAGGTAATTAGTTTAAGAAGCAAACTGAATTATGCTAGCTAAAGAAAACTTTGTTTAGTTTAATTCATCCATTTTGTGTCATTTGAGCGAAAAACATAAAAAAATAGATAAAAGCTTTATTTTAAAAGATATTAATTAAGAATTATTTCGCATTCTGCTCATCAATCTTTACATTGTTATCCATAATTATCATGGGGGTGCATAAAAATAATTGATCTGCCATCTTTAGGGGTCCGCCATATTGGATTTAGTATGATGTCACTTAGCTGACCATGCATTGTTCTCTAAACTTAACGTGTATGCAAAATTTCACCTCAATGGAAAACCGGGAGTTGGTTGTAATTTAGCTTCCAAGATTTTGTCCCAAAACCAACAGACAAACAGGCTAACTAAATAACAAGGCAAGCTAATACAAAGCTTGTAAAATGACTGTTTCATTCAGCCTAGCGCCGGCCGCACAAGCCGTAAAATGCCCGTCAAATGCGGCAAATGCCTGTCAGATGGTAACCCTAACATAATCATCGCGAATGACCTCATGTTTTAGCCTTAGACAAGATAGAACTTCAGCTTTTCATGCGAATGACCGTGCGGACTGTCGCACATAGTAGGTAGTCTCGAATCGTACAGTCTATTTTAAATTCCAAGTCCGGCCCGAATAGATATTTATTACCGGTTCTAGACCACTTGCATTTGCGGTTGGTAAACACACCTCCCCATACTAACGTTCATACTAAACGCTCTTCCACAACCGCAAAAAGTTTGTAATTTCATCTTGCTGTATTTTGATGGTCGCTTAACTTGCATGATCGATGTGGTGTCGTCGACAGCCGCTGCTGCGACGCGGGTGTGGATCATTGTTGTGTGTTGGTGGTGGGGTAGGTAGGTCTTCAGAAGGGGCCGCCCCAGCCCCTGCCCGCGCCCCAGACCCAGACCGCACAACGTCACCGCCGCCGCCGCAAAAACAAACATACGTCGACGATGGCTAATTAACGCCTTAAAACCCACCCCCAAATAGACACTGAAGATATACACCACCACCACCACCCCCTATGTTGGCAGCAGTGGTCGTCGTCGAAAAAAAGAATCACACAACCCACCCCCTAACAATGTCGTCGGAAACAGTGGCCGTCGGAAAAGGAGTCAGAACCACACCCCTTCTGAAGACCTACCTACTCCACCACCAACACACAACAATGATCCACACCCGCGTCGCAGCAGCGGCTGTCCACGACACCAAATCGATCATGCAAGTTAAGCGACCATCAAAAAACAGCAAGATGAATTTACAAACTTTTTGCGGTTGTGAAAGAGCGTTTAGTATGAACGTTAGTATGGGGAGGTGTGTTTACCAACCGCAAATGCAAGTGGTCTAGAACCGGTAATAAATATCTACTGGCCCGCGTAGGCCTTTAATCTGGCCCGCCAACCTACTCTTCTAAAGTAGGAGTGAGAAAAAAGGAAATAATATAACGTCTAAATATGAAAATATGTATAAAAAATCTCAGCTCTCATTGATATCTTTTGCAGTTTTACACTATGTAATTGTTATTCAAGGACATATGTACGAGACTTTGAAAATCAAAGTCAAGTCATTGAAAAGCTTGTTCTTTTATATATATGTATGGAGGAAAAATGATTCCGCGATTGAAATCTTTGTCACCGTGTATAAGATCTAACTAAACGAATTCAGTAAATTTAAAAAGGCTACACAAAGAATTCAAAATTAGGTTTCATATCTTAATAAATGCATTTTTCGCCCCCCGTAAAATTTCTTATGTCTCTATGGCCCCTTTTGAAAAAAGTTTGCCTATCTCTGATAGTCTATAATGTCCCTCTTGACACCTGTATTTATGTCCTTTTCTTTCCCACGGGATGGTCCGATCGTGATGTGGCCCATCACATGTAGTGCAGCAGAACAGTTTATTTACTTACATCACCCCGCAGCAGCTTCTTGGTATCGTGATTCTTGTACAGGTCCAGCAGTTGGCTCGACAGAGTTAGTCCGATGAACACCCCGGCCAGCGCCGCTGCAACAAGCTGATACACACAACATCACAATACAGAGATTTCATTGTTGAAACGACTTTGAGATTTTTGTACTACTTATTTAATGATAAAGCGTCGGTGGCTCAACCGGTAACGACTCGGTCCATCTAACCAGAGGTACCGGGTTCAAATCTGGACGGCCAATGTACCAATAAGTTTTTCAAAAACTTACGTACATACTTACCGATTGCTTTAACGGTGAAGGAAAACATCGTGAGGAAACCTGCACACGCCTGCGAAGAAACTCGAAGGTTGTGTGTGAAGTCGACCAACCCGCACTGGGCCCGCGTGGTCGACTAAGGCCTAATCGCCCTGATTCAGGGTAGGCTCGAGCCCCTCGGTGGGGACGTATATGAGCTGTAATGATGATGATTTAATGATAATAAAAAAATAAGTTAATTCGTTTCTATTATAGAACACAGAAAAACAACACGAAACAAAAAGATGATGCCAAGGGCTTACCAATTGTGAATAAAAAAAAACCAACATTAAAAAAAAACTTTTTATACAAATTCATATGGTACAAACAGTTGAATGCCCGCCCCTTGATTGACCTGGCAGCAGGCCTGTCGCATTCTGCGCTGTAGGAAGTAACTAGTATCTCATCTGTGCTGTAGGTATGAAAATGTAAAATGTAAATGCAGGTCGCGGGTTCGATTCCCGGTGGGGTCAACTTGTAAGGCTCGGTTTGGTTGGTGGTAGGGCATTTTCTAAGCCTGCCTGGCTAGCAACCATCTTCTTATCTAAGTCTTGCCGCAAACATCAGTGTTAACAGCATTGATGTGTTCCGGCTTGAAGATAAGATAGCCAGTTCTCCATTGCGTTGGGGAATCTTGGCAAGCCCGCTTCTATCTTGGGCAGTATCGTCACTAACTTTCAGGTGACTGTATGTTTTTCGTTCTCGGTTTGGTTGGTGGTAGGGCATTTTCTAAGCCTGCCTGGCTAGCTACCACCATCTTATCTAAGTCTTGCCATCAAACAAACATTGATATGTTCCGGCTTGAAGATAAAGATAGCCAGTTCTCTCTTGCGTTGGGGAATCTTGGTAAGCCCGCTTCCATCTTTGGCATCATCGTCACTTACCAACAGGTGAGATGATGCCAAGGGCTTACCAATTGTGAATAAAAAGAACAAAAATAAAAATTAATTTAAGTGATTTATAATTTTGTTCTCAGTATTTATTGTATTTTATATTTTATGATTGAATTAGTTTTTATGTACTTATAGTCAAAGTATATATATATTAGTACTAACATACAGTATGGACACTCCCTGCCGCTCTCTAGATTGCGACCTCACCCCCTCTTCACCCAGATTGATACAGATTGGTTGTCGAACGTATAGGATTTCGCCGCTATTTTGTTTGTTCCGTCATTACTTTTTTGGAATTTCATTTCTGGCCCGTTGTATGAAGTGTCCAGGGTGTGGTATAGTTATAGGTCTGTACTTTGTACTTTATTACCTGATATAAACAAATAAATTTAATTAAATAAAAAAATGGAAATAAGGCAAAACTTGGAAGGACGGAAACTTACTCGTAGTTATACTTATATTACTTAGTACTTACCTATGGTATCGGGCTCACTCGCAATTTTTCGTTTTGTATGGGAGTAAAAATAGTTTTTTTTTATTTCTCTCCCAAAAAAAAAATATCCTCTACTCGATGCTGAATACCCCCCTTACAATTTCACTCGTGATCTTTGAAGATCGTGCACAAGGTGAAATATAGGTATAAAAGACCACGAGATGCAAATCTTATCGAATTGACCTCAGTTCAGCTCCGTATTAGTATTTTAGCCGAGTCAGGCTGAGTCAAAGGGAAACGAGTTCAGCTCCGTATTAGTATTTTGGCCGAGTCAGGCTGAGTCAAAGGGAAACGAGTTCAGCTCCGTATTAGTATTTTGGCCGAGTCAGGCTGAGTCACAGGGAATCGAGTTCAGCTCCGTATTAGTATTTTAGCCGAGTCAGGCTGAGTCAAAGGGAAACGAGTTCAGCTCCGTATTAGTATTTTAGCCGAGTCAGGCTGAGTCTAAGGGAAACGAGTTGAGCTCCGTATTAGTATTTTGGCCGAGTCAGGCTGAGTCACAGGGAATCGAGTTCAGCTCCGTATTAGTATTTTAGCCGAGTCAGGCTGAGTCAAAGGGAAACGAGTTCAGCTCCGTATTAGTATTTTGGCCGAGTCAGGCTGAGTCAAAGGGAAACGAGTTCAGCTCCGTATTAGTATTTTGGCCGAGTCAGGCTGAGTCACAGGGAATCGAGTTCAGCTCCGTATTAGTATTTTAGCCGAGTCAGGCTGAGTCAAAGGGAAACGAGTTCAGCTCCGTATTAGTATTTTAGCCGAGTCAGGCTGAGTCAAAGGGAAACGAGTTGAGCTCCGTATTAGTATTTTGGCCGAGTCAGGCTGAGTCACAGGGAATCGAGTTCAGCTCCGTATTAGTATTTTAGCCGAGTCAGGCTGAGTCAAAGGGAAACGAGTTCAGCTCCGTATTAGTATTTTGGCCGAGTCAGGCTGAGTCAAAGGGAAACGAGTTCAGCTCCGTATTAGTATTTTGGCCGAGTCAGGCTGAGTCACAGGGAATCGAGTTCAGCTCCGTATTAGTATTTTGGCCGAGTCTGGCTGTGTCAAAGGGAAACGAGTTCAGCTCCGTATTAGTATTTTGGCCGAGTCAGGCTGAGTCACAGGGAAACGAGTTCGGCTCCGTATTAGTATTTTGGCCGAGTCAGTCTGAGTCACAGGGAAACGAGTTCAGCTCCGTATTAGTATTTTGGCCGAGTCAGGCTAAGTCACAGGGAATCGAGTTCAGCTCCGTATTAGTATTTTGGCCGAGTCAGGCAGAGTCACAGGGAAACGAGTTCAGCTCCGTATTAGTATTTTGGCCGAGTCAGGCTGAGTCAAAGGGAAACGAGTTCAGCTCCGTATTAGTATTTTGGCCGAGTCAGGCTGAGTCAAAGGGAAACGAGTTCAGCTCCGTATTAGTATTTTGGCCGAGTCAGGCTGAGTCAAAGGGAAACGAGTTCAGCTCCGTATTAGTATTTTGGCCGAGTCAGGCTGAGTCACAGGGAAACGAGTTCGGCTCCGTATTAGTATTTTGGCCGAGTCAGTCTGAGTCACAGGGAAACGAGTTCAGCTCCGTATTAGTATTTTGGCCGAGTCAGGCTAAGTCACAGGGAATCGAGTTCAGCTCCGTATTAGTATTTTGGCCGAGTCAGGCTGAGTCACAGGGAAACGAGTTCAGCTCCGTATTAGTATTTTGGCCGAGTCAGGCTGAGTCAAAGGGAAACGAGTTCAGCTCCGTATTAGTATTTTGGCCGAGTTGGCTGAGTCACAGGGAATCGAGTTCAGCTCCGTATTAGTATTTTGGCCGAGTCAGGCTGAGTCAAAGGGAAACGAGTTCAGCTCCGTATTAGTATTTTGGCCGAGTTGGCTGAGTCACAGGGAATCGAGTTCAGCTCCGTATTAGTATTTTGGCCGAGTCAGGCTGAGTCACAGGGAAACGAGTTCAGCTCCGTATTAGTATTTTGGCCGAGTCAGGCTGAGTCAAAGGGAAACGAGTTCAGCTCCGTATTAGTATTTTGGCCGAGTTGGCTGAGTCACAGGGAATCGAGTTCAGCTCCGTATTAGTATTTTGGCCGAGTCAGGCTGAGTCACAGGGAAACGAGTTCAGCTCCGTATTAGTATTTTGGCCGAGTCAGGCTGAGTCAAAGGGAAACGAGTTCAGATCCGTATTAGTATTTTGGCCGAGTCAGGCTGAGTCACAGGGAATCGAGTTCAGCTCCGTATTAGTATTTTGGCCGAGTCAGGCTGAGTCACAGGGAAACGAGTTCAGCTCCGTATTAGTATTTTGGCCGAGTCAGGCTGAGTCAAAGGGAAACGAGTTCAGCTCCGTATTAGTATTTTGGACGAGTCAGGCTGAGTCAAAGGGAAACGAGTTGAGCTCCGTATTAGTATTTTGGCCGAGGCAGGCTGAGCCAAAGAGAAACTAGAGGGAAACGAGTTCACCTACGTATTAGTATTTTGGCCGAGTCAGGCTGAGTTAAAAGGCAACGAGTAGCCAGCAGCGCTAATTCTAAGGATCGCGATCACTCATGTAATGAGGTTTCACCGTAGCCTACGGTTGTAGATGCTGTGGGCTGCAGTGTAAATGTTCCCATCCACAAATTATTTACTGCGTTAATCCATCACCAAGGTGTTCTATAGGGGCAGCAAACTAGTAAGCCATGGGACTCGTTTGCCTTTCATCTGGTTCAGAATGGAATGCTCCTCCAGGCCATGCCTAAGACACGTCATATAAAGAGGTACTACCATAGAAATTAAAGTAATAATATTTTTCGTAAATTACATGAGGCAAAATAATAGGAAATTTAAGTAATTTGACTTTGATGCAATAACATCACGTAGAACGTATCCTTACAACCAATCCTTTGACCAAGCAAATTAGCAATGTACTAGTGTGTAAGCACGACTCCTCAGTCGTTCCCGGTAACCCTACTCGCCTGCCCGCGCTCGCAACGCTGCGCCGGTGCAAATAATTTACCTTGTTACATAACCTATATGTCGGAGCGCAAGGACGTGGCGCCATCTATGTATGCGTCGAAGCACCGTGTGTTTTATCTTGAAACGTCAAGCGCTTAGCTAGGGTAGTAATAATAGTCATCTTTGGCCAAGGCGTGGTCTGTGCGAGACCGGAACCCGGAAGTTGGTAGTGTTGGTACATGTTTGTTAGCCAATCAGAATCGTTGTGATTATCGAACCATTAAAGACAATGCAGCCTACCTACAGAGGCTACGACAGAGGCGCCAATTATTTTACGAGCACTTTTGATCGAGCAGCTGAACTGTCAACTTGGGAAGCCAGCCCCGTGCCGAACTCATCGCAGTTTATAAAATAATCGGTTTTCATCCGAATCATCGTGAAGCCTCGTGTTGCAAACGTGTGTGAATATTGATTGTATACTCCAAAACTTCTCAAAGACGAGTTTATTTCTTAGATACGGCCAAAACCCTTCTGATGATCCGAAACATATATTCTACAATTAAAGTGTTAATTGTATTGGAACTCTTTTAATATCGCACCCTCCGAAAGACCCTCAATCCTACAAATATCATAAATGTGAAAATGTGTTTGTTACCGCTTCACGCTCCAACATCTCAACCAATCTTGACGAAATTTGGAAAACAGCATGGCCCACAAATTCCTGAGGGAACTGAAAGACTATTTTTTGGGTTGTTATTTTTAACATCGCAACGGAGCAACGGATTGACATATTTTTTACATAGAAATAGTTGAGGGGATGAGAAGTGACAGAGACTGTCAATCAGAATAGCCCGATACTGTTTCAGAGGGATCTGGAGAAAACTCATGTCTACGCTCTCCAGCCGCTCGCTCTCCGTTCACCCACAAAGACAGTCATAAAAACGATGTTCTCACGGTAAAAGTCAAAGGCAAAAGCTAGTACAACATAATCTACAAGTTAACATCAGTAGATACGATTGATTTATTTAATGTTTATAACATTATTGTAGTTGCTCAGTATTCGTAAATGTTAGTCTTTGTTGGCTTCTTAAACAGGTGTGACAAATTTCATAACTGTATGTTTGTATGCAAAACCGGTTGTCGTGGAAATCCTTAGGGGAAGCCTTGGTCCATCTATTTTTCGGCTAATATGATGGTGATGATATTTGTATGTTTGTCCATGTATTTATCAGAAACTAGAAACGCTATGGAAAAATCTGTTTTTACTGGATTAAGTATCTTTTAACTTAGGTAACAGTGCAAGTTTCATAAAAATCGGGTTAGTCGTTTTTAAGATATGGACTGTTATGTGTGTACCAAGAACATGTCGTCAATTTGATTACACAGAAGAGTGTGGCTAAGTGTGCATAAGTGTTGCCAAGTGTGGCCAGGTGTGGCCAAGTATGGTCAAGTGTGGCCAACTGTGGACAAGTGTGTCCAAGTGTGACCCTGTGCCGTCAGAAAAGTGGTTTAAGTAGTGGTTTAAACAGTAGATAACTTTCCAAGATATTTTAGTGAGGTGTATCAGACGAAGACTTACAGTGACTATCAAAGCGGTTTTGTAGGTGCAGTAGAAGATGAAGTACTTCCAGCCGATACGACGCAGCTGGTTGCAGTTGTAAAGAAATTTCGGCATATCCCTCTTCCATTCCCGGGGCTCTTAAAGGGAATTGATACAACTAATAATATAAGCGACGGCACACCGAAAGACGAAGCAAGCCTCCCAATAAGTGAATATATGACCTGGTAAAAGTCTGGTCGTTGTGGAAATCGTTGGGCAGGCCTTTGTTCACCAGTGGACGTCTTTCAGCTGATGATATAATTATAACTGACATAAGATGAAGGGTCTTGCCACGACTGCGGGCGTGATGACGTTCCTAGTATTGAATGGCGCCCCTTCACCTAGAAGAGCGCGCTGGAAGGCGCTGGGCAAGATCACGCTAAGTGGGGGATCAATATAAAGAAGGCCTAAGTTTACTGGCTGAAATAAGTTAGATGAATTTAATTCCTAGTAGCAGTTGTAGCTCAGTGTGATGGTTGAGTCGATTACGCAGGTTAACAGACCTGAAAAATGGTCATAACCTGAATGCGTTTGACTGTTAGAAGCATTTTTATCAACCGACTCCGCACTTTGTATGGCATGTGAAGTCGTTGGTGGCGGTTGCTATTACTAGATGGTAGCAGTCGTAAAGTCATGTCAGATGGTAGCAGTCGTAAAGCCGTGTCAGATGGCAGCAGTCGTAAAGCCGTGTCAGATGGTAGCAGTCGTAAAGACGTGTCAGATGGTAGCAGTCGTAAAGCCGTGTCAGATGGTAGCAGTCGTAAAGCCGTGTCAGATGGTAGCAGTCGTAAAGCCGTGTCAGATGGTAGCAGTCGTAAAGCCATGTCAGATGGTAGCAGTCGTAAAGCCATGTCAGATGGTAGCATTCGTAAAGCCGTGTCAGATGCTAGTCAGGTGGCTTATAGGTGACTTGAAAAACATCTGACAGTGGGGTTCGTCACTAACCCTACAATTTCTAACAACTCGGGCTTGGCTCCCGTGTGTGGGTGGTGTAACCTAAAATTGCCCCAGCAATGGGGACATTTATGGGGTGTTAATAACGTATAAAATGATTTTATATAATTACTTACCTGCCATTCTATTCAGAGCTGCTTCATCCAAGTCATGTTCGTCCTTTGTAGCCATCCTCGATTCGGATATACACCTTTAATATACAAAATATTTGCATACTTATTAAGATAAATAATAAAATAAATATTCTGGGACAAATCACACATGGTCATCTGGCCCCAAAGTAGGATTCCCTGTGTTATGGGTTACCAGGGACTGATATACATACTTATATACGTTTAAATACATACATATATAGATATAATTTAACACCCACACACAGAGCAAACAAATCTGCTCATCACACAAATGCTTGCCCTGGGTGGGGATCGAACCCACGACTCTCGGATCAGTAGTCAAGGGCACTAACCACTGAGCCACAGAGTCAGTCAAAGATAGTTAATACCTTTGATTGTAGGTTCTTGATGAAATATTATATCATTCATTTTGGTATATATTTACACTAATTCCACAGAAATTGAATAAACCTACACGTTATAATTTGTCAGCGACCGGTTTCGATTTTCGAACACCATCTTCGGGCAGACTATATAATTACACAATGTGTGGGTACATACGAAATAAATTTTAGGGTTACCAGTTACTTAAAATATCTTCAGATTTGGTAAAAAATAACAATGTCAGGAAAATTTATACAGTAACGTAACAAATAAAAATAAAATACTTATAAAAAATGAATTGTTAATTGTCAAAAGCATGAAATTAAATAATTTAACAGAGGAGATGTCGGTAGGCAGATTTGATCATTTTTATTCTTATAACTTGATATTATACATATAATGTGAAAACATGTTTGTTTGTTTGTTACTTCTTCACGTTTCAACACCTCAAACAATCCTGACGCAATTTTGCATACAGGTAGCCTGTGTCGTGGGGAAGGACATATGCTACTTTTTATTCCAAGAAAATAGCATCATCATAATATCAGCTCATACACGTCCCCACCGAGAGGCTTGAGCCTATCCTGAATTAAGGCGATCGGGCCTTTGTCGACCACGCAGGCCCAGTGCGGGTTGGTCGACTTCACACACAACCTTAGAGTTTCTTCGCAGGCATTTGTTGCAGGTTTCCTTACAATGTTTTCCTTCACCGTAAAAGCATAGTCCGTCTAATAATACTCTTTTTTTGGTTGTTTTCTTTAACATCGCAACTGAACAACGGATTGTTGTGATTTTTTGCACAGATATGGTTATCATTATAATATCAGCCGGAGGACGTCCACTGCTAGAAGACATAGGCATCCCCCAAGGATTTCCACGACGACCGGTTCTGCGTTACCCGCATCCAGTGGCTTCCCGTGTAGTATATAGGTAAGGTGAATTGGGGGTATTCCGAATTTGGTTATGTTCCGAACAACCGAAACATCTACCAAATTAAATAATATTTTTATGTTGGCAACATTCACCTACGCTCCATGTTGATTTGGCTATCGGTCTCCCGTTGACGCTTGTCCCTAGCAGCTTTCGGACGAGTGTAGTGGCAGTTTTTGTGCCAACGGACGATTTCGCGCCATTTTTAGCAAATCGGAATAACCCCAACTTAGATTGTGTCTAAACTAGGTAAGTAAATGAATATGTTGTTTGTTTTTATGGTAAATTGTCGTTTTTTAAGGACAATTCAATGTGCCAGGACGTTCCATCTCTCAATTTTAGTTTTATTTGGATTAAACCCGACGGGGATGTTCCGACAGGTTTTGTGTTCGGAATAAACCCATTTTGCTTTCTCATAGTAATTTGCAGAGGTTCTCAACCTTTCAAAATAGTAGTGAAAAGATACAGGGACAAAGCTTCATACAACCGCAACGTCGTAGATACACTACTACAAGCATACGGCGCATGTGTGCATTTAGCGCGTTTAGTTACATAGACTAATCACGCCCGCATATATTTCGGTACACCGTTCTTTACACTCTATCATTATATAATTAGTAGGAACCTAACTTAACTATCTTGATCTATCTTGCTTGATAGAGAAACAAAAATAAAGTTTGGTATAAATTTCATGTCTTTAAATTCAAAATTTACAACACTCATCAAGTATAGCCAAAATGTTGAGGACCTCTGTCACTGGATGGGGTAATTCCGAATTTTAAATCTATGAAAGTTGGGTATAGTTCAATATACTTGACATATACGTAAATATTTTTGTCACCGGGGGTTTTCCGAACGAAAAAGAAATATGCACTTTAAATACTAGGCCTTAAACACACTTTTGAATGAGTTCGGAATAAACCTGACATGGTTCGGAATATCCCCAAGAGAAGAAAAAAGAGTGCGTTTTTTAAATATGCATAATGAATTAACTAAAATACATATCATGACTCTATAAGTGTACGCTAATAGATAATTTCCTTGACTAAATAAAGAAGTAAAATCAGTTTTAAAAAAACAATTACAGATCTTTTACAAATAAATAAAAACTAACACTACCTATCAACTCAACAAAAATCGTATCGGAATAGCCCCAATGCACCTTAAATCAATTATAAATTTAGTTAATCTGTTAATAAGATCGTGGTTTTAGGTAGTGCCGATCGGAAGTGCATCTGGGTCAATGTCCGGATTGACCCATCGCACTGACGAATTTAGTTATGTTATGAAGCAATGCTTAGCTCGTAAGTTTTTATTATTCTTTTTTAACATTTTAATCCGCCTGGCTAGCTACCACCATCTTATCTAAGTCTTGCCGCCAAACATCATTGTTAGTAACATTGATGTGTTCCGGCTTGAAGATAAGAATGCCAGTTCTCCATTGCGTTGGGGAATCTTGGTAAGCCCGCTTCCATCTTCGGCATCATCGTCACTTACCATCATGTGAGATGATGTCAAGGGCTTACCAATTTTGAATAAAAAAAAAAGAATATACTAAAATCTTGGCACGAACAACACGTGTTTTCTCAACCTCCTCCTGCCTGAGTCCGTCATACATAATTCACCCGCGACCTTCACAAGGGTGGGAAATGACATATTCTTGACGTACCTATTGCAAACCTCTTCCGAATCCGGCAAGCTGATGTTCATAGATACAATGCCATACTTTTCCGAGTTGTTCCACAAATGCGTGACGAACGCTGCTACTTTATGGGTCGGGCTAGTCGGCAGTTTCAGTATGAGTAGCGAGCCCAGGTAGGCTCTGACGCTGGCCCCGGCTTGCTTGGCGTGGTCCAGTAGTTCCACTGAAGTCTCAGTCTTGCCAAATTCCATGTTCAGCCCTGTTCGGAAGTTTAAGCGCACGCGGTATTCCCGTCCTGCAAGAATTACAGTTTGTTGGAAGCCAAGTAAGTACATATTTGGAATATTTCCTCTTTTGTTCGTAAATAATTGTTCTAGTACGTTTTGAAGTGAAAGTTCTATATAGACGGGGGAGTATTAGGAGTTTTTCGGTCACGAAAAAGCGTTACGGCCGCTTGGAGGGGGTAGACAGAGTAATTCACAATTGGTAATTATTGAATTTGTCATTAATGCCTTTGACAAGTAGTTCGTTCGCTGAATAAGCTGTACCTTTGAAAAATGCCGCTCGCTGCTGCCGGCTCGCGTCAACAGCGCCGACAACGTCAGCGGCGCGATTGAACACAGGGCGGCCCCTTTGATCGAGTGCTTGACGCCAGCCGTCATAGATGCAGCTAATTCAGCAAATGAGCTTTTTTTAAACATGCTTGGAAATTTGAGCATTATTTTGACAACCTTCTTCGAGATAAATCGAAATTGCTGTACTGACCAAATACATGCTAGCAGCGGCCGGCAAAAGTTGTATGAAAATCCATATCAGCCGTGTATAGCGGCCAAATAAATTACTATGTAAACTCATATCTGTCGTGTAATTTAAAAATGGAACTATATTTTACTCCGAAATATGGAAACCAAGGAGGTAAATTATCAAACGTTTTACTTAAATTTCTAACTGACTTGCAAATAGAACGCTGTATATAGAAAAAAAAATAAATGAACACCTTGGCGAGTGAAAAATTATTGTTGTTCGTTGTTCGTCATTGATTTTGAAAAGTAATTATTGAAGTTTTAATTTCCGTGCATTATTTGAGAAAAGTACTATACAAGCCTTGGCCACAACCATAGGCATTGATGGACTACGTATGTTTACACGTTTGTCCATTAATGCCTCTTTTGCTGGCCGCTGCAGTAATGTACCATTAGTTCTTTAATCGATTTGGGTGGATTCATAACTATTTATATTACCGTAAGAGAAGTACATGTAAGCTGGTGTGCCGCCGAAGCACACAATCTTTTGGTCGAATATAAACACACGGTCAGCAAACTCCAAGTTGGTGGTCGAGAAACATAGCTTCACTATTGTTAAGTAATTTCTGTAGGTCTGTTGAAAAGAAAATGAAAAGTAAGTACCTAAGATGACGAAACTTCTTATGGTTAAGTCAATAAAAGAGGTGTAGAGTGCGCCAGCGGGGGACCTAAGCAATTCCTTCAGAAAATTGGTAAGGGTGCTAAGTGATTTAACATACTTAAAGCCATATTTTTGTAATTTTAGTTCAGAATTAGTAGGTACTATAATCACACTGTGAGCGTCGGTGGCGCAACGGCAAGGTCCGCTACTCCTATCCGGGAGGTCGTGGTTCGAGTCCTGCCACGTACCAATGTGTTTTCGAATGTCGATCTCATAATATGTACGTTTATCCGACGCTCTTACAGTGAAGGAAAACATCGTTGAGGAAACCTGCATACATCTGCGAAGAAACTCGAAGGTTGTGTGTGAAGTTGACCAACCGCACTTGGCCCGCGTGGTCGACTAAGGCCCCATCGCCCTAATTCAGGGTAGGCTCGAGCCCCTCGGTGGGGACGTATATATATGAGCTGATGTGATGTTAATCTCACCGAGTTTCACGCTTGTATCGTGTTACCGTTTTTACGATAGAGCTAATTCAAAAACACCTCTAAAATATTTATACAAAACACGATTTTTATATGGGGTTAACTGTTCTTTTTAACCGAAAAAAAACTTTAATTTTAATATTTTTTTGTAATAGCGCCAATGTGAAAAATTGCAACTGTATACTGCCACGGTTAATGAAATACAGCCCGCTGACTGATAGACGGACAAATAGAAAGAAAGACGGACGCACAGCGGAGGCTTAGTAATAGGGTCCCGTTGGTCACCCTTTGGATGTACGGAAACCTGAAAAGGCCTTTCCCTTTTCTGGGGTTATTGCATATTAAGTTTACATAAAATAAAAATAAAATAATATTAACTTTTGCTAACAGAAATAAAAAAATAATACTGCAAATTAAAATTTAATAACATGTTATTAAAAACAGTTAGATAAGAATACAAAAAATAATCTCTTTTTTTTTCTATAAAAAAATTTGAGTGCGTTTGACTACATCTCACCTGATGGTAAGTGACGATGTAGTCGAGGTTGGTACACGCAAACTCAAATAATGCCTATTCACTCTCGCCTTGAAGATCCCCAAATTTTAGGAGTCGGGAAACACAGAGGCAGGCAAGGAGTTCCACTCCATCCCTGTCCGCAGAATAAATGAGGAAGCATAACGCTTCGTGTGTATAGGCTGAATATCAACAACAAAAGGGTGGCACCTCCCCTTGCGTCTCGTTGACCGAAGGTGGAATGGAGCTGGGGGAATAATGTCGTGCAGTTCCTGTGCACACTCTCCGAAATGAAATCGACAGAATACCGAAAGACGGGCAACTTGAAGCTTGTTTTTGACAAGGTCATCGTCGCCAATGAGTCTCTTTTTGACAAGCTCATCGTCGCCAATGAGTCTTCGGGCGCAAGTGTGAAGCAAAACGGCTAACCTAGTGATGCAAGAATAAGAATATTAAGGCCAATAAGGCCGCCTTTAAAATTTTAATGTGAATTCTGTACTATTCTCTATATTATATTTTTTTATTGTACTACAATAAAGCAAATTTGCTTTGATTTGAATATTAGTATTCGCCGAATACCATTTATTTATTTAAGTAAATTTACAGCATGACAGTCCAAACCAAAGCGCTGTAAATATAATGGTTATTAAATATTTATCATGATGGCATTCGTATTTTTTTAGGTTAAACGGACCGCAGCCATAAATATTTAAGCTTCGATTCATGTTTCCGAACGTATATTTTGACGTTGATTATGAGGGAACTCCCCAAAAACAATGAAAAATTGGGTTAGTTGCACCCACAGACTTATATTTGTGAGTCTGTGGTTTCACCAATACTACTTTAGCCACAGATCTATTAGTAGATCTGTGACTTTAGCATTCCCGCAACTCTTTGTTAATATTGACAATTTATGGGGAATAGGGATGACGAATGCTAGTCATCTGAGTTACTTTTTATCATCTGTCAAAAACGACATTGTTTTAAAATGTTTGAAATACCTAGGCGTGACGTCATAGTTTTGCAGCGTCATTAATGTACTCATTTTGTGATTTTAGTGAATCAAAAATGGAAGACTTGATGGAAAACAAAACGAGTAAGGTTTTTCGAAGTTTAAGCAGAAGGGAAATTTAGTGATCAAGAGTTCATAATTTATTTCTGATGCTGTCGTCATCTCTATTCTCCAACCTGCGGGGACATTGAAAACGGATTAGTATCTGTGGGGATAGTATTTGATTCGCGGAAAATGCGAGGATTTTTGTGTTTTTAAAATAATAACAGACTTTTAGCTTTCAATTAGTTATGGCAGAAAAAATGTATCTAATAAAAATACTTACCTATTTAAATAATATATTAAAGCATTAACAACATTATTTTTAAATTATTTTTCCCAAAAAAGTTTACATGTTGACTATTTGGTTTTTATTAAATTTGACTAATTATATCGTATTCTTTGATTAATACAATCAGTATTCGTAAAAGGAGTAATTCCTTGCATCACTAGCTAACCATTACGCCACCACGGAGGCGGTTGAGTGAATGGCCAACCATGACGCCAGCCATTTCCACTAAGGCAAGGCATCGATTGGAACAGTCGTCTCTGTCAGAAGAACAGTAAAGAAAATAACCACACTTTTGTACTTTTTCAATGTTTTTTCGTTTTAATAAAAAACTACAATAAATTTTATAAAATCCAACTGGTATATGTAAGTGTTTGTTTAGACTAATCGAATAAAATAATTTTGAGGTACTAAATCGGTCTGGTTTGCTTGTAGAATGCAAATATCTGTTTTAGAAGAGGTTTATTTCATGTATTTTTTTTTTGTTATAAAAGTAAACAAATCGTGCAACTGACAAAATAAAGTCATTGAAATGAAGAATCAGATTAAAAAATATCTTTTTCATATGTTTTGTAATTGCTGAGAAAAATTGAGATCCCTGCGACCAAAGTTCTGCAACCAAGTTTCAAATGCGTCGTCCTAAGCTGATTCCTTAACGTTGAATAGGTATATGTTATAGCAAACTCGCGAACAACCGTCAGGAACTACATATCAAAAAACGGTTCACAACCATATGCCAAGAACGCGTGCTGGGTTTCATCGGTCACTTATTGCGTTCTCTAAAGCATGATCTGGAGATGACGATCATTTTGGGACAGATTGAGGGAAAACGCGCAAGAGGAAGAACACCAGTCAGATGGTCCGATGTCATAAAGGGCAAGGCGGGGGGCAGTCTATACCGGGCAGTACACCTGACCCAAAACCGTGTCAAGTAGAGGACAATATGTGGTCACGATCCTCAGCAGTAAAGGGAACGACAAAGAAGAAGAATACTCACTATAATCTTATCTTTTATCACACTCATAAAGACGGGTTGGTCTGTAAAATTCGGCATGATGACTATCTGTAACGAATATTTAAACATATAAATATCAAAATAAATATAGAGGTTTTATGACTAAACTGAAAAAAGTACCATTGTTTGCCTGTGGTGTGGTCTAAGAATAGCCCACCCTACCTCTTCCCGAAGGTGTTTATTTTTATTTTTTTATTAACAATTGGTAAACCCTTGACAACATCTCACCTGGTGGTAAGTGACGATGTTGCCGAAGATGAAAGCGGGCTTACCAAGATTCCCCAACGCAATGGGGAACTGGCTATCTTATCTTCATGCCGGAACACACCAATATCAACATTGATATTTGGCGGCAAGACTTAGATAAGATGGTGGGCGCTAGCCAGGCGGGCTTAGAAAATGCCCGACCACCAACCAAACCTAGTCTTACAATTGACCCCGCCGGGAATCGAACCCGCGACCTCCTGTGTAAAGCCAGTGAACTTTGCCTCTGAGCTAAGGAGGCGGTTAAAAACGATTGTCGTAACAGGCGACTAAGGGATCGAAAACCGGAGGATGGGCAACAGCGTCATTTCCGCACTGCACACTGCGATCGCCAACCCACCTGCCAAGCGTGGCGATTACGGAAAAACCCCTAACGTGGAGTGGGCCTATAATCAGCAGTGGACATCTTAATCCAACGTTAACGCAGTGGGTACACAGGTAAACAGGAATTACCCCTACACCCACCAGTGGGTGAAGTCAGTGGGTGCACGGGTCGCGGGCGCTTTTAGCTGATGTGATAATCATCGTCTCATTTCAAGCAGGCTGATTAGCAACGTTTTGTTAATATGTTTGTGAATTTAATTTCAAAAGTGATTAGATTACAAAACTTTGACTAACTTTTAGTTCTCCATTGCGTTGGGGAATCTTGGTAAGCCCGCTTCCATCTTCAGCATCATCGTCACTTACCATCAGGTTAGATGATGCCAAGGGCTTACCAATTGTGAATAAAAAAAAATAAAAAAAGTTTTTTCTTTTTTGATGATTTTATCTTATTGCATAAAAATCCATGTACAATGGTGCACGCAGTCTCCATGACAGGTTTGATCTTGGAGTTTGATATTGATTTTTTGGGATCTCGATCTCCGTTAGGTTGTGGCTTAGGGTTGCGCCAGTAAGATTCAATCTATAGATGAGAGTCGTCTTTTCTAAGGGTTAAGCAAGTTAAGTAGGCTCGAGTCCCTCGGTGGGGACGTATATGAGCTGATAAGATGAAGCAAGCTAAGCCGAGAGGTTGATGCAGGTATTGTACGCGTATTACTAAACCATCCTTCTACTCAGCACGATGGCAGGGTGCATCACATCATCAAGTATCATCATCAAACCTAACGAACTTAATATCGTTCGCTTCGCTCGCTTATCTCTAGTCTAGTTATCATTACTAATAATATTATAAATGTGAAACTGTGTTTGTTTGTTTGTTACCTTTTCACGCTTCAACCCCTTGACCAATTTTAATGACATTTGGCATGCGTGTAGCCTGTGTCACGAGGAAGGACATAGGCTACTTTTTATCTGATGGAACTGAAAATATACTCTTTTTTGGTAAATTTCTTTTACATCGCAACGGAATAATGGATTGTGTGATTTTTTGCACAGAGATGGTTGAGGGGTTACTAATAAGCATATCGTGACATAGTTCCCGAGGGATATGGAGAACATTCATGCCCACGCTCGCGAGCCGCTTGCGGCCCGCGCACCACGCACCTTCTAAGACAGTCCCAAAAATGATGACCAATACTGTATTACACCAATACACTTAGTATGGATTCCGTAACACAGTGTTGTAAAAGCGCATTGTAATACATCCAACACCGCAGCGAGCTTAGTTGAGATATGATACAGCCGTGCGTATTAGACTTTAGATATGATACAGCCATGCGTATTATCTCAGGTGCGTAAAAGGAACTCCCACACTATGGCTCCCTGTGCTGTCGCATATCGCCCCCCACAACTTAGTAGAGTGTCCGTATAGGTGTTTTAGAGGTGGCTGGGAGGATTTTATTTTATATAATATTTTATTTTATTTTAACTCACCCCGAAGGCCAAAAGCTGAATCCAGAATCTTGCTATTGATTTGTAGTTTATATTGCAGGAACTAAATGAGGCCATACGATAATAACAATAATATGATATAAGACGCGTCCTGTGCTGATCTGTGCTATCTTGTGTCCAAGGCAGCGCAGTAAGTAACTATAGTATCTCATCTGTGGCGCAGTGTCTGTGGAGAAGACAATCCTTCTGCGCCACTATACAATATACTGAAGAACCATGAAGATATTTAGCTGTGTGCTGTAGATGCACTCACACATAAAATACATACAAACAAACAACAAACCACTGCTTAGACTACACGCAAAGTATATATATTATGAAACGCAAACTATCGTTTCGAGCCGATCTCTTTTCGTGCGTTTCATAATTAAATTCTCTTTTGATTTTGTTCCTCTATGGAAATTTAATTTGAAAATATTTGTGACTTTTTGACAAGTGTAAAACAAAAATTGATACTGTAAGTAAGTAAGTAAGTAAGTAAGTAATTCTGTATGACTGATGACCGTCGAAATTGGTGAAAGTAAATTATTTTAAACATCTGTGATTTTGGTTTTGTTTACAAGACCTCCTATATTTAACAGGGGTAAGTGATTTATGCTTGGAGATAGCTGTCCAATTTTATTTAGTGCCGTTGCGAACTAAATTTTATTTCATCGTTGTAGGGTCTTCCACCCGGCCCGAACGAAACACTATTATCCTGGATTACTGCTAGTCTTCCACCGGCGTTTGTTTCGCCGCTCTGCATCTGCCTGCCGCTCACTCAAAGGGAAGTGGAATCTTTGTTTCTATCAAATTTTAAGGCCCATTGAAGTTGGTTGTCACTGGTGACCAAACTCTATCACTGGTGACCAAGCACTGCTACTGCCCGGCAAGGTTCTGCTGTCTTCCTCCAAGCGCAGCTGCTAGCCTACGTGTTCTCCTGTTTCCGTTCACTTTGTCAATTTTGCATTTATTTTAAAATCATTAAGAGTATTGTACACCCAAAGTATTTCCTACAACTTTGGGGGGTTATTTAGACACCCGATAAATTAACTTCATTTATGTTTTAGGTATTTTTTCGATCATTTTTTACACCTGGGGGGACGATCGATCGTTACCTAACCCTTTTTTATATTTTAAATTTAGGTAATGTGTTATTTTTATATTTAACTTGTTCCACGGTCATCCATTTGTTATACCAATTATTTGTTACGCCTTTTACCTATTTTTTTAAATATTATGGTCATCCTTTCTTTACTCCTTTAACTCATCCACTTGTTTACGTCTTTACCTAATTTTTTTCTAATCTTATAAAATAAAACTATTCTATATTATCCCAAAATTTATTTTCTTTCCGAAATTCATATTTAGGCAGCGAGTAAAAATTCTACGTGTCATATGTGGCAAATTCCCAAGTTACCTTTATTTTTGTCACATATTTATGGCGCCCGAACTAATGTTTTTATCCCACGAACCCGTTTTTTTGTCGTTCGTGGGTGTATCCGTTTTCCGGATAATACGGTTCAAGTTTTAATATCTCAAGACCCTTACTTAATTTAATTTTTTTTGTCGTTCGTGGGTGTATCCGTTTTCCGGATAATACGGTTCAAGTTTTAATACCTCAAGACCCTTACTTAATTTAATCGTGCAGTTTTCTTGGAAACGTGTGGTTTTTTTGTTTGTATGCACGGTATTTTTTTGCTTCTCTTCACACGGGTCGTTTTTTTCCCCGCTTAATGGCATTATACCTCTTTCGGATAATTGCTTACGTGTTGTTGAGTTGTTTTTGCGTGTGTATTCCCTTACGATTCCAAGAGAATTTTTATTTAAGTAGTCAATGGCCAAACTCTAGTTTTCTTTCAATCGAAAGTCGGGACAGACTTACTTTTAGTTCACGATTATTTAACCTTGGTTTAAGGGAATAAATCTTTAAGAGTTACTGTTTGGAATATTTTTACGCGTTGCTTTGCGAGGTACTTCTTAAATTTTTGGCGTACCCTGTTCACTTTTATGTGATAACGTTTCTGTATTTCACAGTATTGTTTAGATTTCTTGAGGTCTTATAACAATTTTCCATTTTTAAAATTTCTTTCATTAATCTTGCCCTTGTCTTACCTCAAATGGCCTATTTTTCGGTAGAGTTGTCCCTTTAGACTCTTGCGTATTGTGTTTCAGACTTCCGGTGTTAATTTTATCCGTGAGTCGGATTTTCACGCATCCGCCTTTACCGCTTTTGTCCACATTTTCGCTGGGGTAACCGACAATGTTTTGCAAGTTCTTTTCAGTTTTTGACAACCCTACTGGTCTTTAATGTTTTACTAGTTGTGTGGTTTTTTCCCTCGAGAAGTGTTAAGCTTGACACTTGCCTATTGTGCGAAGTGCTCCGTTTTTTTCTTCTTCGTTCTCTCTTTATATTATCTAGTTTTAGTTAGTTGTTTAGTTATGCTCTTTCCTAATTAATTGAATAGTTTTAGGCTGTGCATAGCGATCCCTTAACACTAGTGTGTTGTTGGGGTTATTAAGTTTGTTCACTTTTAGATGGAGTTTTTGGCGTTTGTATGTGTACGCGAATCGTGTATAAATGTTAATTTCTTTCAGCTTCAAGTAAACGTTTGTAGTTAACTAGTTAATTAGAGAGTTTTAATTTTTTTTTCTTCTTCAGGGCTGTCCAACATCCATAGGGTTGTCCAAATTTCAAAAATTTTTTGGACTTCTCGCCTTTTTTTTTGTGAGTTTGTGGGTATTTTGAAACGCAAACTATCGTTTCGAGCCGATCTCTTTTCGTGCGTTTCATAATTAAATTCTCTTTTGATTTTGTTCCTCTATGGAAATTTAATTTGAAAATATTTGTGAGTTTTTGACAAGTGTAAAACAAAAATTGATTCTGTATGACTGATGACCGTCGAAATTGGTGAAAGTAAATTATTTTAAACATCTGTGATTTTGGTTTTGTTTACAAGACCTCCTATATTTAACAGGGGTAAGTGATTTATGCTTGGAGATAGCTGTCCAATTTTATTTAGTGCCGTTGAGAACTAAATTTTATTTCATCGTTGTAGGGTCTTCCACCCGGCCCGAACGAAACACTATTATCCTGGATTACTGCTAGTCTTCCACCGGCGTTTGTTTCGCCGCTCTGCATCTGCCTGCCGCTCACTCAAAGGGAAGTGGAATCTTTGTTTCTATCAAATTTTAAGGCCCATTGAAGTTGGTTGTCACTGGTGACCAAACTCTATCACTGGTGACCAAGCACTGCTACTGCCCGGCAAGGTTCTGCTGTCTTCCTCCAAGCGCAGCTGCTAGCCTACGTGTTCTCCTGTTTCCGTTCACTTTGTCAATTTTGCATTTATTTTAAAATCATTAAGAGTATTGTACACCCAAAGTATTTCCTACAACTTTGGGGGGTTATTTAGACACCCGATAAATTAACTTCATTTATGTTTTAGGTATTTTTTCGATCATTTTTTACACCTGGGGGGACGATCGATCGTTACCTAACCCTTTTTTATATTTTAAATTTAGGTAATGTGTTATTTTTATATTTAACTTGTTCCACGGTCATCCATTTGTTATACCAATTATTTGTTACGCCTTTTACCTATTTTTTTAAATATTATGGTCATCCTTTCTTTACTCCTTTAACTCATCCACTTGTTTACGTCTTTACCTAATTTTTTTCTAATCTTATAAAATAAAACTATTCTATATTATCCCAAAATTTATTTTCTTTCCGAAATTCATATTTAGGCAGCGAGTAAAAATTCTACGTGTCATATGTGGCAAATTCCCAAGTTACCTTTATTTTTGTCACAATTAGTACTAACATACAGTATGGACACTCCCTGCCGCTTCCTAGATTGCGACCTAAACCCCTCGTCACCCAGAGTGTTAGATTGATTACAGTTTGGTTGTCGAACGAATAGGATTTCACCGCCATTTGGTTTGTTCCGTCATTCCTTTTTTGAAATGTCTTTTCTGGTCCGTTGTATTAAGTGTCCAGGGTGTGGTACACGTTCAATTTGTCAGTTTAGCGGTCTTTGTGCTTGTTCTTGGCGTGCATATGTGCGACCTTCCTCTCTAATGTCCAAGTTATTTTCAACTTAAGTATTAGGTACATAGCTACCCTGGGTTCCAAAAGCAGAGCCAGCGCCCAACACAGCTGGGCGCGGAAAAATGTATCCAGATGTTCTACGTGCTTCTCCACGAGAGGCTCCAGAAAGCTCTCCGGCAAGAGGTGCTTCATTCGCATCTGAGTGAATTCGCTCACGAATTCACTCGGCTCGGACCAAAGGCATAGCTGGAAACAATTTATCAGACGGAGGACCTTTTTAGGACATTGAGCGAGATTTTTTTGCCTTAAACATCGTATAAAATATTTTAAAAGTTATAAATAGCACCCATGTTCAGCTGTTTAATCAAATAAATCATTTTTTGTAGGTAGGGTTTTTGAATGGAAAATCTATGATTTTTTACAAATTCAACTGCGCATCTTAAGTTGGTCGACTTTAAGGTATATTACTTCCAAACTAAGAAAGACATAAATGACTATTTTCAATAAATTTTTTTCGTAAATTTCTAATTAGTAAATGACTATTTACTAATAGTCTATAGTACTAAAACGTTAGGCAATCTAGGAAAAAACACTTACATTTGCAAATAATATGAAATGCTCTTCCACGGTGAGATCGGGAATGAGGACCTTGGACCGGTGGCAGTAGCCCAGCATATGTGGCTCCGTCATCAAGTTCCTTCCACGGGTCGTGTTCGTGATGCCAAGAACGTTTATGGATCCACTGTCAGGAAGCGTTAGCCCTGATGACAAAAATTTTGCTATTAATCCATAGCGACCCCACCGCTGGGGCATGAGTTTCTTCCCTTATTTCAAATACGAAGTAAATTGGTGTAGTTCGTGGGGCTAGTGACAAGCACCACCCACGATTTTAAAAAACACCTCAGTAAATTAGTAAACACCTTAGTAAATTAGGAAATATATCAGTAAATTAAGAAACACCTTCGTGAATTAAGAAGCATCACAGCAAATTAAGAAACAAACCAGTAAATTAAGAAACACCTCAGTGAACTAAGAAGCATCACAATAAATTTAAAAACACCTCAGTAAATTGTGAAACACCTAAATAAATTATGAAACACCTCAGTAAATTGTGAAACACCTAAATAAATTATGAAACACCTCAGTAAATTATGAAACACCTCAGTAAATTGTGAAACACCTAAATAAATTATGAAACACCTCAGTAAATAGTGAAACACCTAAATAAATTATGAAACACCTCAGTAAATTGTGAAACACCTAAATAAATTATGAAACACCTCAGTAAATTTAGTGTGCAGATTTTTTTGAACCAGACTCTTTCAAGCCGGTAAATGTTAGTTAGCTTATTTTTGAGCCTAGAGAACCGTCAAAACTAAGTTTTGTACTTCCCGCGAATTAAATCGTAATGACTATTATATATTTACTAATAATATACAGGGTGTAACAAAATTGGGTTCTACTCATCATATTCAACAACTTTCCCCAAGGAACCCATTGTCGATTCCCAAAAAAATTTGACCCTCCATACAAAAATGCACAAAATTGGTCGATCAGCTGATCCAAAATCTTAACTTTAGCCAAATCAAAGAAGATTAAACTAACTAACTAGTGAGTTTTTTTAGTGGTTTCAAAATGGTAACATGAGAGGTATACCCAACAAACAAACTAAGCTTATAAAATTAAATCTATAAGGTCTAAACTCTTATAGTTGTTTTAAAAGAGCAATCAATATGTCAATGTACCTTATAATGTACCATTATAAAGGAAGATTTGGTTTAAATTACCTTTATTCTTATAATTTGGCTGGGTAAACGTTAATAAATCAAATTAATATGGCTACAATAAGGGTTCAAAATGTGTTATTCTTATAGAGGCTATTTACATTGCTCTTTAGCCGTATAATATTCAAAGCCGTATAAAGGCTTTAAATATGACCAATTATTCTTATAAAAGTAATGCATAAGATAACTAAGATGCTTTTTTACTTATAGGAGTATTTTATAAGATGGCTATCCAACAAACGATTTATAACATTGTATATGGTCTTTACAAGAATTAAAGCAAGTCATATTCACTTATATAGTAATTATAAAATCATTATTCTCTTTATGGTTATATTAAAATGTTTTACATAACAAGATTCGCCATTTTGAAAGTGCTGCAGATTGTTACATGGATCAATTACAGTTTTAAAAGTTTGCTTTTAAAAAATGAATTCAAAAGACTGGAAGTTTAAGTAGAGTGGTGGTTATAGAATATAATTTGAAAAAAAATACGAAAACATGGCTATAAGCATTACACCCACCACTTCTACTCCTATAATACTACGAAATGACCAAGCTAAACCAATGAATCAGCCTGTGGTTCCGTAGATGATCATTTTATAGAACATGACAATGGTCAGGAAAGCAGTGAGGAAGAATATTATTGTAGCGATAGTGATAGTGATATAGACATTATAAATGAAGGGTTGAAGAAAGTTGATAGCTTGAAGAAAGTCCATATTCGTCATGATATCAGAGACTGGGCAGTGAAATTCAATATTTCCCATATGGCTTTATGTGAACTATTAAAAATATTACATAATTTAATGCCATACCAAATGCCATTGGATGCGGGTACATTGCTCAAAACAAATAAAGTAAAAATATGCATCACTGAAATTGGTACTAGAAATTACTGGCATAACGGATTACTTTCACAATTACAAAAATCTTACGAAACCATGAAGTGCCCAATATAATAACTGAAATGCTCGGCGAAATGCTCGGCGAAATGCTCGGCGAAATGCTCGGCGAAATGCTCAGCGAAATGCTCGGCGAAATGCTCGGCGAAATGTTCGGCGAAATGTTCGGCGAAAGGCTCGGCGAAATGCTCGGCGAAATGCTCGGCGAAAGGCTCGGCGAAAGGCTCGGCGAAAGGCTCGGCGAAAGGCTCGGCGAAAGGCTCGGCGAAATGCTCGGGGAAAGGCTCGGGGAAAGGCTCGGGGAAATGCTCGGGGAAATGCTCGGGGAAATGCTCGGGGAAATGCTCGGGCAAATGCTCGGGGAAATGCTCGGGGAAATGCTCGTTCGGGGTATTCTTTGAGCCACTTTTGTGGATCAGTATAACTGCAGCAAAACCATTCCTCCCTTCCTTCCTACTTACTCTTACAGGTTTTGTTGTCCGTATGTCGTAGATTATTTAAATTCTTCACGAACTCAGGCGCCAACCATCCTGGCTGCTGCAGCGCTCCTGGTGGTCTACTGCTGTAAAATATGTTAAAACCTAGGTACTCTGAAAAATGTTCGGGGGAAATGTTCGGGGAAATGTTCGGGAAAATGTTCGGGGGAAATGTTCGGCGAAATGTTCGGCGAAATGTTCGGCGAAATGTTCGGCGAAATGCTCGGCGAAAAGCTTGGCGAAATGCTCGGGGAAAGGCTCGGTGAAATGCTCGGGGAAATGCTCGGGGAAATGCTCGGGGAAATGCTCGGGGAAATGTTCGAAGAAATGTTCGGAGAAATGTTCGGGGTATTCTTTGAGCCACTTTTGTGGATCAGTATAACTGCAGCAAAACCATTCCTCCCTTCCTTCCTACTTACTCTTACAGGTTTTGTTGTCCGTATGTCGTAGAAGCTAAACCAATGAATCAGCCTGTGGTTCCGTAGATGATCATTTTATAGAACATGACAATGGTCAGGAAAGCAGTGAGGAAGAATATTATTGTAGCGATAGTGATAGTGATATAGACATTATAAATGAAGGGTTGAAGAAAGTTGATAGCTTGAAGAAAGTCCATATTCGTCATGATATCAGAGACTGGGCAGTGAAATTCAATATTTCCCATATGGCTTTATGTGAACTATTAAAAATATTACATAATTTAATGTCATACCAAATGCCATTGGATGCGGGTACGTTGCACAAAACAAATAAAGTAAAAATATGCATCACTGATATTGGTACTAGAAATTACTGGCATAACGGATTACTTTCACAATTACAAAAATCTTACGAAACCATGAAGTGCCCAATATAATAACTGAAATGCTCGGCGAAATGCTCGGCGAAATGCTCGGCGAAATTCTCAGCGAAATGCTCGGCGAAATGCTCGGCGAAGGGCTCGGCGAAAGGCTCGGCGAAAGGCTCGGCGAAAGGCTCGGCGAAATGCTCGGCGAAATGCTCGGCGAAAGGCTCGGCGAAAGGCTCGGCGAAAGGCTCGGCGAAAGGCTCGGCGAAATGCTCGGCAAAAGGCTCGGGGAAATGCTCGGCGAAATGTTCGGCGATATGTACGGCGATATGTACGGCGAAATGTTCGGCGAAATGTTTGGCGAAATGTTCGGCAAAATGCTCGGCGAAAGGCTCGGCGAAATGCTCGGCAAAAGGCTCGGGGAAATGCTCGGCGAAATGTTCGGCGAAATGTACGGCGAAATGTACGGCGAAATGTTCGGCGAAATGTTCGGCGAAATGTACGGCAAAATGTACGGCGAAATGTTCGGGGAAATGCTCGGGGAAATGCTCGGGGAAATGCTCGGCGAAATACTCGGCGAAATGCTCGGCGAAATGCTCGGCGAAAAGCTCGGCGAAATGCTCGGGGAAAGGCTCGGGGAATGGCTCGGTGAAATGCTCGGGGAAAGGCTCGGTGAAATGCTCGGGGAAAGGCTCGGGGAAAGGCTCGGCGATAAGCTCGGCGAAATGCTCGGCGAAATGCTCGGCGAAAGGCTCGGCGAAATGCTCGGCAAAAGGCTCGGGGAAATGCTCGGCGAAATGTTCGGCGATATGTACGGCGATATGTACGGCGAAATGTTCGGCGAAATGTTTGGCGAAATGTTCGGCAAAATGCTCGGCGAAAGGCTCGGCGAAATGCTCGGCAAAAGGCTCGGGGAAATGCTCGGCGAAATGTTCGGCGAAATGTACGGCGAAATGTACGGCGAAATGTTCGGCGAAATGTTCGGCGAAATGTACGGCAAAATGTACGGCGAAATGTTCGGGGAAATGCTCGGGGAAATGCTCGGGGAAATGCTCGGCGAAATACTCGGCGAAATGCTCGGCGAAATGCTCGGCGAAAAGCTCGGCGAAATGCTCGGGGAAAGGCTCGGGGAATGGCTCGGTGAAATGCTCGGGGAAAGGCTCGGTGAAATGCTCGGGGAAATGCTCGGGGAAATGCTCGGGGAAATGTTCGGGGAAATGTTCGAAGAAATGTTCGGAGAAATGTTCGGGGTATTCTTTGAGCCACTTTTGTGGATCAGTATAACTGCAGCAAAACCATTCCTCCCTTCCTTCCTACTTACTCTTACAGGTTTTGTTGTCCGTATGTCGTAGATTATTTAAATTCTTCACGAACTCAGGCGCCAACCATCCTGGCTGCTGCAGCGCTCCTGGTGGTCTACTGCTGTAAAAAATGTACTCTGAAATGACACCTACAAGACAAGACAAGACAAGACAAGACAAGACAAGAAAAGACAAGGAAATGTTCGGGTTTCAGCGAAATGTTCGGCGAAATGTTCGGCGAAATGTTCGGCGAAATGCTCGGCGAAATGCTCGGCGAAATGCTCGGCGAAATGCTCGGGGAAATGCCCGGGGAAATGCTCGGCGAAAGGCTCGGCGAAATGCTCGGCAAAAGGCTCGGGGAAATGCTCGGCGAAATGTTCGGCGAAATGTTCGGCGAAATGTTCGGCGAAATGTTCGGCGAAATGTACGGCGAAATGTAAGGCGAAATGTTCGGCGAAATGTTCGGCGAAATATTCGGCAAAATGCTCGGCGAAAGGCTTGGCGAAAAGCTCGGCGAAAGGCTCGGCGATAAGCTCGGCGAAATGCTCGGCGAAATGCTTGGCGAAATGCTCGGCGAAATGCTTGGCGAAATGCTCGGCGAAAAGCTCGGCGAAATGCTCGGGGAAATGCTCGGCGAAATGCTCGGCGAAATGCTCGGCGAAATGCTCGGCGAAATGCTCGGCGAAATGCTCGGGGAAATGCTCGGGGATATGCTCGGGGAAATGCTCGGGGAAATGTTCGGCGAAATGTTCGGCGAAATGCACGGCGAAATGCTCGGCGAAAAGCTTGGCGAAATGCTCGGGGAAAAGCTCGGGGAAATGCTCGGGGAAATGCTCGGGGAAATGCTCGGGGAAATGCTCGGCGAAATGCTCGGCGAAATGCTCGGCGAAAAGCTTGGCGAAATGCTCGGGGAAATGCTCGGGGAAATGCTCGGGGAAATGCTCGGGGAAATGCTCGGGGAAATGTTAGGCGAAATGCTCGGCGAAATGCTCGGCGAAAAGCTTGGCGAAATGCTCGGGGAAAGGCTCGGTGAAATGCTCGGGGAAATGCTCGGGGAAATGCTCGGGGAAATGTTCGGGGAAATGATCGAAGAAATGTTCGGAGAAATGTTCGGGGTATTCTTTGAGCCACTTTTGTGGATCAGTATAACTGCAGCAAAACCATTCCTCCCTTCCTTCCTACTTACTCTTACAGGTTTTGTTGTCCGTATGTCGTAGATTATTTAAATTCTTTACGAACTCAGGCGCTAGGGGAAAATGTTCGGCGAAATTTTCGGCGAAATTTTCGGCGAAATGTTCGGCGAAATGTTCGGCGAAATGTTCGGCGAAATGTTCGGCGAAATTTTCGGCAAATTTTCGGCGAAATGCTCGGCGAAATGCTCGGCGAAATGCTCGGCGAAATGCTCGGCGAAATGCTCGGCGAAATGTTCGGCGAAATGCTCGGCGAAATGCTCGGCGAAATGCTCGGCGAAATGCTCGGCGAAATGCTCGGCGAAAAGCTCGGCGAAATGCTCTGCGAAATGCTCGGCGAAAGGCTCGACGATAAGCTCGGCGAAATGCTCGGCGAAAGGCTCGGCGAAATGCTCGGCAAAAGGCTCGGAGAAAGGCTCGGGTAAATGCTCGGGGAAATGCTCGGCGAAAGGCTCGGCGATAAGCTCGGCGAAATGCTCGGCGAAAGGCTCGGCGAAATGCTCGGCAAAAGGCTCGGGGAAATGCTCGGCGAAATGTTCGGCGAAATGTTCGGCGAAATGTTCGGCGAAATGTTCGGCGAAATGTACGGCGAAATGTTCGGCGAAATATTCGGCGAAATGTTCGGCAAAATGATCGGCGAAAGGCTCGGCGAAATGCTCGGCGAAATGCTCGGCGAAAGGCTCGGCGATAAGCTCGGCGAAATGCTCGGCGAAATGCTCGGCGAAATGCTTGGCGAAATGCTCGGCGAAATGCTCGGCGAAAAGCTCGGCGAAATGCTCGGGGAAATGCTCGGCGAAATGCTCGGCGAAATGCTCGGCGAAATGCTCGGCGAAAAGCTCGGGGAAATGCTCGGGGAAATGCTCGGGGATATGCTCGGGGAAATGCTCGGGGAAATGTTCGGCGAAATGTTCGGCGAAATGTACGGCGAAATGCTCGGCGAAAAGCTTGGCGAAATGCTCGGAGAAAAGCTCGGGGAAATGCTCGGGGAAATGCTCGGGGAAATGCTCGGGGAAATGCTCGGGGAAATGCTCGGCGAAATGCTCGGCGAAATGCTCGGCGAAAAGCTTGGCGAAATGCTCGGGGAAAGGCTCGGTGAAAGGCTCGGGGAAATGCTCGGGGAAATGCTCGGCGAAATGTTCGGCGAAATGTTTGGCGAAATGTTCGGCGAAATGTACCGAAATGTTCGGCGAAATGCTCGGGGAAATGCTCGGGGAAATGCTCGGCGAAATGCTCGGCGAAATGCTCGGCGAAATGCTCGGCGAAATGCTCGGCGAAATGCTCGGCGAAAAGCTCGGGGAAATGCTCGGGGAAATGCTCGGGGAAATGCTCGGGGAAATGCTCGGGGAAATGCTCGGCGAAATGCTCGGCGAAAAGCTCGGGGAAATGCTCGGGGAAATGCTCGGGGAAATGCTCGGGGAAATGTTAGGCGAAATGCTCGGCGAAATGCTCGGCGAAAAGCTTGGCGAAATGCTCGGGGAAAGGCTCGGTGAAATGCTCGGGGAAATGCTCGGGGAAATGCTCGGGGAAATGTTCGGGGAAATGATCGAAGAAATGTTCGGAGAAATGTTCGGGGTATTCTTTGAGCCACTTTAGTGGATCAGTATAACTGCAGCAAAACCATTCCTCCCTTCCTTCCTACTTACTCTTACAGGTTTTGTTGTCCGTATGTCGTAGATTATTTAAATTCTTTACGAACTCAGGCGCTAGGGGAAAATGTTCGGCGAAATTTTCGGCGAAATGTTCGGCGAAATGTTCGGCGAAATGTTCGGCGATATGTTCGGCAAATTTTCGGCGAAATGCTCGTCGAAATGCTCGGCGAAATGCTCGGCGAAATGTTCGGCGAAATGCTCGGCGAAATGTTCGGCGAAATGCTCGGCGAAATGCTCGGCGAAATGCTCGGCGAAAAGCTCGGCGAAATGCTCTGCGAAATGCTCGGCGAAAGGCTCGGCGATAAGCTCGGCGAAATGCTCGGCGAAAGGCTCGGCGAAATGCTCGGCAAAAGGCTCGGAGAAAGGCTCGGGTATATGCTCGGGGAAATGCTCGGCGAAAGGCTCGGCGATAAGCTCGGCGAAATGCTCGGCAAAAGGCTCGGCGAAATGCTCGGCAAAAGGCTCGGGGAAATGCTCGGCGAAATGTTCGGCGAAATGTTCGGCGAAATGTTCGGCGAAATGTTCGGCGAAATGTACGGCGAAATGTTCGGCGAAATGTTCGGCGAAATGTTCGGCAAAATGATCGGCGAAAGGCTCGGCGAAATGCTCGGCGAAATGCTCGGCAAAAGGCTCGGGGAAATGCTTGGCGTAATGTAAGGCGAAATGTTCGGCGAAATGTACGGCGAAATGTTTGGCGAAATGTTCGGCGAAATGCTCGGGGAAATGCCCGGGGAAATGCTCGGCGAAATGCTCGGCAAAAGGCTCGGGGAAAGGCTCGGGGAAATGCTCGGGGAAATGCTCGGCGAAATGTTCGGCGAAATATTCGGCGAAATGTTCGGCGAAATGTTCGGCGAAATGTACGGCGAAATGTTCGGCGAAATGCTCGAGGATACAAGACAAGACAAGACAAGACAAGAAAAGACAAGGAAATGTTCGGGGAAATGTTCAAGGGAAATGTTCGGGGAAATGTTCGGGGGAAATGTTCGGGGAAATGTTCGGGGTAAATGTTCGGCGAAATGTTCGGCAAAATGTTCGGCAAAAGGCTCGTGGAAATGCTCGGCGAAATGTTCGGCGAAATGTTCGGCGAAATGTACGGCGAAATGTTTGGCGAAATGTTCGGCGAAATGCTCGGGGAAATGCTTTGTAAAAGGTTTTGTTGTCCGTATGTCGTAGAAGCTAAACCAATGAATCAGCCTGTGGTTCCGTAGATGATCATTTTATAGAACATGACTATGGTCAGGAAAGCAGTGAGGAAGAATATTATTGTAGCGATAGTGATAGTGATATAATGTAATCGTAATATAGTGTAATCGTAAATGAAATAATTTTTACAATTTTGACACAAAATGAAAGTGAATTGTTGCAAGACGTGTACCTATATTTTCACGACCTATCACAAAGTTTTGAAAGACTGGTATTTACAATTAAAACATTTCTTTCTTAGAATAACATGTGTCCAATTTCATGGCCAGTTTTTGTTACGTAAATTACGTAGATCTTTACTTTTATACAAATTGGTCTGTATCGGCGAATACTACCATTGTTAAATCTGCGGACAAACAAAATTTATATAACTAGCTATCGGATTTTACTAGTGAGAAAGGAACCCTAACTATATGTAAAATGGCAGTAGCATAAGCAACAAATTTTGCCATTATTAAGTTTTTACTCTTATAGAGTCCTTGTAGACGATGTGCAAATTGCTATTGCTCTTATAATAGCATTGTTTAAAACATGACTAAATAAATTACCATATTTGTAGCACAAAACAGCTTAAATTCAAGGGCGCGTTGATAATACAACACACTGCGTACCACATTTTATCATGCATTTTAATTCCCACACAATTTTCACTATAAACAAGCACATATTCAGGTAAACTACATAAAATAAATAATAGTAACTTACTGTTTTATTTTCATTAAAATGGTTGACGCCTTCACTTTGTCACCAAACTGTTGCGAAAAATAAATTACTAAGGAAAAATTGCAGTCATAAACACAGTTATAAGGGCCAATGACTTTTTAAGAGCTTTTGCTTTGCCGTTATGAGTTTAACTCCTCTTGTTTCTGACTAGAATAAAACATGTATAAGGGTGATCGCCCTTATTAACGCTTTCAATATGTTTCTTATAAGTATATTGGGTTTTTGATAGCTTTTTTCTTGCCATTATAAGTTTTACTCCCTTGTTGCTTGCCATAATAAAGCACGTATAAGAAAAAAAAGCTTACAATAAAGCAACTATAAGGGTTGTATAAGGTTATTGTCCTTATAATTTGTGCCCAAACCCACCCTTATTAGCGATAATACGGCTCTTATAAGAATATTATTTTTGGCAAATAAAGCCACTATAAGAGCAATTTTTGTTTGTTGGGTAGCCATATAGCCGATGAGAAGTACCTAACTATTAAATATGTTTTCAACACATTTGCTCATAAAGTGGCTCTTATTTCACCGTAATTAGGCACATAAGGACACCTGTAATCAAACTGTGATTTTTTCATTGCTATTATTCACATGTGAGTTATATAGTTTTATTTTATTTTATTGGTTGAGTTGCTTTGTTCTTAAAAAAGTTTCGATACAAAAAAGATCGTGTTCAATAGTACAAATAAATTAATGTACCTATTGCTTACTCATTTCATGCAACTTCGTATTTAAATAGAAAAATTCAACTTGTACGTGTTTAATAAATAAAAAGTTCACTCAAATATAACTTTTGTTTTCTCTGTAATAAAGAAAACTGTAAATTCCCAATTTTGTACGTGGCTAAAACGCTATCCGCGGAAAGCAAAAAAAAAAAAAGAAAACTCATTCTTTTAGTCTATGACCGATCGCCATTGTTAGATGCGCGCGCAAAGGAAAACTGATTAATTTTTCCCGCCGTAGCGAAAAATTTTTCACAACTCGTTTTCATTGTTGAAATTATAGTTATTTATTAATTTCAATGTCTACTAGTACTAGTTATGAAGAAAATGATTTATGTTGTACACCGCCCGATATAAGATGTGAAGCCCTTAACGTTATGGAAAGTTCACTACCTGAAAACTCAAAGGAAAAATATCTATTAGCGCAGAGATTTGTTACCATAGATGGGTTATGCACTAACAAACTACATTTGAAAATCGAAGCCATTTACACATACAACATTACAAGCAGTTCGCTTCCGTTGCACCGATGCTACTAAGAAAAGAGATGCCAATTGGCATCTTTTTTTTTGCTTCACTTTTTGGATGCACGTAACCTATCATGGGTTATGCACTAACAAACTACATTTGAAAATCGAAGCCATTTACACATACAACATTACAAGCAGTTCGCTTCCGTTGCACCGATGCTACTAAGAAAAGAGATGCCAATTGGCATCTTTTTTTTTGCTTCACTTTTTGGATGCACGTAACCTATCTACCTCCCCTTATATATAGCATATCTCTGTATTAGCGTATAAAAATTTCATACAATGGCAAAACAACAAGAATACGCAGTTTTTTTTTCAGAAATTGTGTCATGGCGTACTTTAAAGAATTATATTTTAAGTACAAATCTAGCTCTTTGTGGTGTATATACTCAATGTTAAAAAGTGCAGTCCGAACAAAGAATGGAGTAGACTTAAAAACAATGATTGGATTTCGCCTACCTACACTATCTCAAATAACAATAAGACATGAAAGTATTTCAGTAATTAATCTATCTTTTAAGATCTCTTTGGTATCAAAAGCAGTAAATTACAATTTTACTAACTGCACATTTACTAATTGTTTCTCTTAATAAACTTTTTATCTATTAAATAAAATGATTTCTTTAATATTATTTTCGTCACAAGTGTGTTGAAAAACGTCGTATGATACACGTGTGTATTGATGATTACCGTCCTCGGCTCTCTTAAGACCCTCACCTAACGGCTCGGGTCTCAATGGCGCCTCAGCGGTAATCACCAACGTTACTCACTTGTAACATAATGTACTATTATGTAATACATTTTAGAATATAATAATTTACCGGTAATAAGAGCGTCGGTGGCGCAACGGCTAGAGTCAAAAAAAGAAGGTAATAGTTCGAATCCTGTTTGATTTTATATGTAGTACATCTGACGGACATCTGACGCTCTTACGCTGAAGGAAAACATCGTGAGGAAACCTGTACTCGCCTGCGAAGAAACTCGAAGGTTGTGTGTGAAGTCGACCAACCCGCACTGGACCCACGTGGTCGACTAAGGCCCCATCGCCCAAAGTAGGGTAGGCTCGGGCCCCTCCGTGGAGACAGTATACGAACTAATATGATATATAAGAGCATTTTCCTGTTGGCGGGTTTAACTTTTAATTTGTTCTGTTTGCGTGGGATTGAATAAATCAAACATACAAAACATTTCTTCATCATATCAGCTCATATACGTCCCCACCGAGGGGCTAGAGCCTACCCTGAATTAGGGCGATCGGGCCTTAGTCGACCACGCGGGCGCACACGCCACCTTCGAGTTTCTTCGCAGGCGTGTGCAGGTTTCCTCACGATGTTTCCCTTCACCATAAGAGCGTCGGATAAACGTACATATGAAATCGAAATCGAAATCACATTGGTACGTGGCAGGATTCGAACCACGACAGGAGGCGGCGGCCCTAGCCGTTGCGCCACCTACGCAACATTTCTTACCTGTCAGCAAATCTTCTAAGGTTGTCATCATCTTTCCCTGCAGTATCTGCGTGTATATGCTTGTGAATTCACCGCGGTAGATGTCAAACGTTACGTTGGACAATAACGGTACTCCCATTATACTCTACGAATAAGATAATTAAAAAAGCTAAACACGTTAAAAAACCGACTTCCATCGCAACAACTTAAGTACATTTTTGCATTATTTTTGGTATTTGTTAATTTTCTAATAAAGTACTAAACCGATTTTGATAAAATTATTATAGGACCATACGGGAAGCACAGCTTTCAAATAAAAAAAGAATCATAAAAATCGGTTCACCCAGTCAAAAGTTATGAGGTAACAAAAAAACACATACAGACGAATTGAGAACCTCCTCATTTTTGGAAGTCGCTTGAAAATCAGATAATTTTGATGATCGAGTCGGGTACTTTCAGGTGCCGCGCTCCTAAAGTATCCCACAGATATATCTCGCTTGTCTGAAGATTTCTCTTAAGCATACTTCACACTTTAGTTTTTACACTTAAGGAAGAGAATAACTTCTGGTTGCCGAAAGGAAAATCTTCCGTAAAATTCTTGGCTCAAAGCAGAGAATCGATGGCAGTTGGGGAATCCTAAAAAACGCCGAGATCCAAGAGCTGGTGGCTGTTCCAGACATTATCGGAGAGACAAATTCTCACAGACTCCGGTGGCTTGGTCACCTAGAGAGAATGGGAGAAGATCGATATGTGAAGAGAGCCTATCAGGGTCAACCGACAGGTCGACGCCCGGTCGGTCGCCCCAGGTATCGATGGCGCGATGTGGTGAACGCGGACCTACGCGAGCTCCAAGCTGATGACTGGCGCGAAACCGCACAAGACCGGGACAAATGGTGAGTTCTCATATCGGAGGCCAGGACACACTTTGGGTCGTTGAGCCAGCGGAGTAAGTAAGTATAGTTCACAACATTTTTGGTTGACTATACCATAATTGAGAATAATAAACTAGTGGTTCGCCCCGAGCTGTGAACTAATGACTAATGACGTATTCGTTTTAAATAAATATAGGTACGCTCACTAACGCTTACGCGATGTAGGATCCGTCCAGCGCCATACAATGGTGTTTGGAGAAATCATGGTTTCCAATTGTTTAAACTTAAAAAAATATTTTTGTCTTATTAATTCACCTATCTGTTCTACGAGCAATGTGCCCGCCCACTGCCACTTAAGTAAAGTAAAGTTCTCGAGTGGCGACCGCGCACCGGAAAACGTAGCGTAGGCAGGCCTCCCACGCGGTGGACCGATGACCTGGTGAAGATCGCGGGAAGCCGATGGATGCGGGCAGCGCAGGACCGGTCGTCGTGGAAATCCTTGGGGGAGGCCTTTGTCCAGCAGTGGACGATTTGTGGCTGATATGATGATGATGAGGTACGGCGCAGTATCGTAAAGTGAGTGCCGCGCGTTCATTGAACCTGCGTGGCCTCAGCTGGGAGTTGTATTCTGAGCAGTTTGATAATTTAATTAAAAAATAATAATTGCGAATTGACCGTGGGTTTCTTGGGGAAAGTTGTTCAGTTTCATGAGTACAAGCGCCAGTCAAAAAAGTGCATACCTTTGATAAGAACCTATATATTACCTTGGACACATTGTTAAAACTGATGGCCTTAGCTACCAGTTCATCGACTTCTTGCAATTTCTCTCTCTCCCGACCGGTTGGTGCCTCGATTTTTTTCACTCTGCTTCTGTCCTGGAATAGGGATGACGAATGTTAGTCATCTGAGTTACTTTTCATCTTCTGTCAAAAACTACATTTTGTACTAAAAATATTAGAAATACCTAGGCATGACGTCATAGTTTAGCAGCGTCATATGTGTACTCATTTTGTGATTTTGGTAAAAATCGACGACTTGATGGAAAACAAAACGAGTAAGTAAGGTTTTCCGAAGTTTAAGTAGGAGGGCAATTTAGTGAATGAGTTCATAATTTATTACTGATGCTGTCGTCATCCCTACTATAAAATTGTTTTTGTGAGCCCACAGCGCCTGCACCTAAGATTACCATAACTACACTCGCCGTCAAAAATCGCATCTCCTATTTTTTCCCTGTACATTTTCATACGGCGTCTGTGGCGTAAAGGCTAGGGCCGCCGCCTTCTCTCCGGGAGGTCTTGATTCGAATCCTGCCCCGTACCAATGTGATTTCAAATTTAGATTTCATATGTCCGTTTATCTGACGCTCTTACGGTGAAGAAAAACATCGTGAGGAAACCTTCACACGCCTGCGGAGAAACTCGCAGGTTGAAAACTAAAAAAAAACTAAAATGTGATATTCCTGGCTACAAATTTGTCTTAGAGCACAACGTTCTGCAGAACTGCGGGAACTCAAAAGAGAGCCTACGGTAAAGTGGCAATTTTTTAATTAATTTTGCAGAAAAAAAATCTTTGTTTTGAGCGTCTACTGAGTTCTCGAGGATCTACAGAATGTTGTGCTCTTTGACAAATTTGTAGCAAGCAATCTAACCTACTGTTAAAGGGCCAATACATATTATTTTATTTATTACTTTTTAGAGGTTATTGTCGGGGGTTTTTTTGAATGTTTAATTGAAGTTTTTATTGCGCGAGTTGAGTTGTAGTTGTATCGGCAAAAAAATATCGCCAATATATCGGTATCGGATGCATCCCTGGTTACTATGACTATAGTTCGTAAAATTTAGCTTGATCGCTGCGACAGCAGGTAAGATAGATGGAAGTTCAATAAGTGTAAAAGAGATACAACATATAAAATGTACTAAGATGACAGCTATCGCAGCGATCAAGCTACATTTTAGGAAGTATAATAAGCGTTTTACATACTCTTTGTCAACCTAGGTCCTTGACAGGTAAGTTTAATAAATAAGTATCCTACTAATATTATAAACGCGAAGTTTGTAAGAATGTATGGATGTATGTTTGTTACTCTATCACGCAAAAATACGGATCTGGCTGAAATTTGGTAGGTAGACAGATTAGGACCTGGATTAACACATAGGCTACTTTTCTCCACGCTCGCGAGCCGCTTGCGGCTCGCGCACTGCGCACACTCGAAAAGTCAAAGAAACGTTGTCCACGTGGGTGAAGCCGCGGGAAACAGCTAGTTCTATATAAAATTATAATCTAGCTGGAGCAAGGTTAATAAATACATACAATTAATATATTACTACAATATGCTAATGAAACAATAGGTACTAACTTCTGCTCTTTATTTTAATAGCGTTTGGTGCTCTATCACCACTCGTGGATCTGTAAAACGGCTGCTTCAGACCAACTTACGAAAGGGTGGGTCCAAGCATTCGCCTTTACTGGCTTGCACTCCGATGAGCATCTACATGTCTCCAATTAATTTCTGATACTAATAAACTATGTTCTACCTATCTAGTGAAATGTATAAATCCCTCTTGTGTTTTTTTCCATCCTTCGCTTTTCCTGGAAGAGCTGACTATACCAGGCCTGTCGCACTCTGCGCTGTAGGTATGAAAATGTCAAAAATGTACCTACGCCGTGCCAAGCCGCGCGGCCCCTTGCAAGGTGAAAATTCAGTAGTCAGTAGAGATAAGAGTTACGCGATAGAAAGATAGGCAACTTGTACGTGAATATAACTGTAGGTAATTAGCGCTGTGCGACCTGAATTTGCACTTTATTGTGTCGTAGCAAGAGTCGCCACTCATTCAAATAAATTTGCGGAGTTAACCTTTTTTTACGTAGTAAATAGTCTTTATTCTTTGACTTTACTTCCAAGGGCTCATCATTTCTACGATCGATGGCATCGCTGGATAGCTGCGTTCTACCACAAGCAAAGAATAAATACTATTTACTACGCCATAAGTGACTACGAAAAAATTCAGGCCAGACCTTACTTACCTAAACTATAGATATCTCTCTCTGCGGAAGGTGAAAATAAAGGCCCGTAATAAAATAATATCTACTGACTTAATTTTAATTTATTTCTTTCTATTTGTATCTACCCTAAAACGCCGCAAAATTTGTATGGGAAGTCCAATTTTTTTTTGCGAATTGATTGTGTTTTTTGAGTAAATACAATTGTATTCAATTAAATTGTCATCATTGATTTTTCGTTACAAACCATAGAAAAAGCTTATAAACAATAAATGCCGTCCAGTGCATCCCCACAAGGCATGGTACCCAGCATACTGGCAGCGTTTCCGCGCTGGATGGCGATGCTTATGCGTTGCCCTAAAAAGCTGCCAGCCTTGCTTTTTTTTTACTTTTGAACGGTGAATTAGATATTGTAATGGCAAAAAAAGTCGAAGTTTAGATTGTGATGGGGATCCATTGTTTAGGTATTATATCCTTTTTTAGTTTTTTTTTTATTGCCATCTGATAGAGCTCAAAAACTAAAAAAAAGTGTGTGTCTGTGTGTGTCCGTTCGGTGCTCTGGCACCAAACGAATGAACAAATTTATGTATATTTTTGGGATATGGCAAAATATTTGAATAGCTTAATAGTTGCTTCACGGCCACACACATAGTCGTTTTTTCAAATGTTCCCTATATTGATTTTTTGAAATGCCAGTATAGTAAAAAAAAACACTCCTCCTCGGTGGACCGATGACCTGGTGAGGGACGCGGGAAGCCACTGGATGCGGGTAGCGTGGAACCGGTCGTTATGGAAATCCTTAGGGGAGGCCTATGTCCAGCAGTGGACGTCCTTCAGCTGATATGATGAAAAAAAAACACTATATACAATGGCTTTAAGATATTAATAAAAATTGGTATGTTACTTTAACTTTATATGGCCTACTGGACTATTGTGACGTTTTTTTATTGAAAAATGAGATAAAGGTTGCTCAAAAATGGCATTACTGATTTTAATGAAATTTTGTGAGTTATTAGAATTAAAAAAGAACTATTACGTCCGGTATTTCATTAAAACATACAAAATCGGTATAAGGTACACAAAAACGTAGATTATTTATTACCTACTAGCTTCGCCCGCGTGGACATCGTTGACGGTGAGTGGTCCGTAGACCTAGATCCCTATCCCAGATCGAGCTATTCTGATTAGCAGTCTATGTCATTTTACCATCTGTGCAAAAAATCACAACAATCCACTGTTCCGTTGCGATGTTAAATAAAATAAACCAAAAAAAGTCAATTTATCCAGTTCCCTCAGAACCTGCATCGAACTGTGCTATTTTCACGGGATAAAAAAATAGCCTATGTCCTTCCCCGTGATATAGGCTACCTGCATGCCAAATTTCATCAAGATTGATCTAGGTGTTGAAGCGTGAAAAGGTAACAAACATACAAACACATTTTCACACTTATAAATTTTATAAAATTAGTAAGGATTCTCTTCGCTACTAGGTGGCGTATTTTTTAATGTTGAATTCAGTATGCCGGACGGTGAAAACTACGCTTGTAAGTATGCACAGCGTGGCTGTACCACGTATTAACTGCTGTTTATACCACGATTGAAGCTCTTTGGCTTTAGGCGCTGTTAATAATGTGATCTTACCTTCGGACTCCTGGTCAGAATCGACCTCCAAGGCCTCTGGCCTCCTATGGCTTTATTATTTCCAATGGTAAACTGTAATGCCATCAGCAAGAGGAAGTAGATTCCTGAAACGATGAGCCAGGTGCCTATCAGAAGCAGTATGGGCGGTCCATGGCTATCCTCTGCAATCAAATATTAGGTAATCAAAATTACGTATATATAGGGTGTAAAAAAATTGGTGTAGGGCCCGTTAACAGGGATTTCTATTCGTCATCATCATATCAGCCGAAGGACGTCCACTGCTGGACATAGGCCTACCCCAAGGATTTCCACGACGACCGGTTCTACGCTGCCCCCATCCAGCGGCTTCCCGCGACCTTCACCAGGTCATTGGTCCACCGAGTGGGAAGTCTGCCTACAATACGTTTTCCGGTGCGAGGTCGCCACTCGAGAACTTTACTACCCCGACGGCCATCTGTTCTACGAGCAATGTGCCCCACCCACTGCCACTTAAGTTTAGCAATTCCGAGAACTATGTCGGTTACTTTGTTCTCCTATGGATCTCTATTCGTCATATTGAACAACTTTTGTTCTATGACGTTGCTGATCACACAAAAAAATTGCCCTTCATACGAATCGATCGAGCTGATTGGCCATTTTTGTGCATTTTTGTACGGAGGATCTATTTTTTTTTGAGATTTGATAATGGGTTCCTCGGGGAAAGTTGTTTAGTATGATGAGTAGAACCCCCAGTTAACGGGTCCTACACCAAATTTTTTACATCCTGTATACAGTATATGTTAAGACATTTCGATCGTCTTGTATAAAGAGTTAAATATTTTTTAGCGATTTCAACAAAGTCATAGAACAAAAGTTGTTCAGTATGATGAGTAGAAGCCCCCGTTAACGGTACCTCTACTCCATTTTGTTATAACCTTTATGGGTTTAATCGTGTGCGAATGATTTAGTTAAAAAAACTATCCGTAATTAAATAGCTATGCCAAAGAGATTTGTACCCCTTTGGTTTTTTTTTACTAGGTAACCTACTAACGTTTCCTTTTAAAAAATAAAAAATACTAAAATGTATTTTTTTTGTTTTTTGCTTTTACTTTTTAATAATTACAAATGCCTCATTTACAAAAAGAAAGCCAAGCAGGCGGCGATATTCTATTTCTTGCTGATTTCGAAAACTGACGAGTTTTTTAAGACATTGGTGTCGATTCGGTGTTACACGACTTAACTTAATTGACAGGATTAAACTAAATTTACACATTCTGTCTTTTACTTTCTGTATCGAAAAGACAAGGATAGAATGCTTAAATTTAGTTTAGTCCTGTCAAATAAGTTAAATCGTGTTACACCGAATCGACACCATTATAGCTATAGCTCAGACCACATTATTATTTATTTCCTATTTTTGAAGGTGTCATAAATATAGATGAGCAAAAATAAACATCCATTTACCACCTCCGTGACGTAATGGTTAGTCCATTCACTTCAAACCAAGAGGTCGTGGGTTCGATTTCCGGTGGGGTCAACTTTGTAAGACTCGGTTTGGTTTGTGGTAGGACTGGTAGGGCCTTTTCATAGCCCGCTTGGCTAGCTACCGCCATCTTATCCAAGTCTTGCCGCTAAACATCAGTGTTAACAGCATTGATGTGTTCTGGCTTGAAGTAAGATAGCCAGATCCCCATTGCGTTCGGGAATCCTGGTGGGCTTACCAGGATTCCCCAACGCAATGGGGATTTGGCTTCCATCTTCCATCTTCGGCATCATCGTCACTTACCATCTGGTGAGATAATGCCAAGGGCTTACCAATTGTGAATATATAAAAAAATCATTTTTTTTATTACAAATTTGCATATACGAGGGCTGTTTGATAAGTACCCGTTTATGGCAAAAAAAAACCATTTTTTTTGTATATAAGCATTTATTTTTCTACGTAGTCACCTTTTAACTCTATACACTTGTTCCATCTATACTCAAGCTTCAATTAACCATCCAAAAAGTATGATTTTGGAAAGTCATTAAAATAGGCCTCTGTGGCGGCAATGACTTCGTCATTTGATCCAAATCGCTTACCACCGAGCCATTTTTTTAGGTTGGGAAACAAAAAGAAATCGCATGGGGCCAAATCTGAAGAATATGGGGGGTGAGGCAATAGTTTGTAGCGTAACTGTGCTAATTTAGCCGTCACAACTCTGGACGAATGAGCCGGGGCGTTGTCGTGATGAAACAGTACTTTTTTCTTTTTTAAATAGGGTAGTTTGTCCTTCAAGACGGCGTCAAATTCATCCAATAAATTGGCATAGTACTGCACTGTTATCGTTTTCCCCTTTTCTAAGTAGTCAATATGTATAATACCCTGCGAATCCCAAAAACAGTCGCCGTGACCTTTCCAGCCGATGGGACGGTTTTTGCTTTCTTTGAAGCAGGTTCACCCGGTAAAATCCACTGCTTCGACTGCTCTTTCATTTCCGGGGTGTAATGGTGAACCCATGTTTCGTCTACGGTCACGAAACGACGCAGAAACTCCTTCCGATTACGTTTGGACACGGCCAAACACTGCTCCGAAGTAGTCAGTCGGTTCCGTTTTTGCTCCTCCGTGAGTAAACGCGGCACCCACCTCGCCGATACTTTCTTCATGCCCAATGTTTCTTCTAATATGTGTTGTACCCTCTCGATTGAAACGTTTACACCATCAACGATTTCTCGAAGTTTGATTCAGCGGTCGAATAAAACGATATTTTCAATTTTCTTAAGCATATCGTCTGTAGTTACCTCAATTGGCCGGTCTGGACGATGCTCATCAAAGACGGTTGTTTTCCCCCGCTTAAACTCGTTATACCAATATCTAACGGTTGTTATAGAAGGAGCACATTCATGGTAAACCGCTTGCATTCTTACTTTTAATTCGTCACATGTTTTTCTTTCCAAAAACAAGAATCTATTATATTCCTTATCCATTTTAACAATTTTAAGTTCACGTTTTCACTAAATCGCTGTCAAATGAGAAAAAAAAAGAAAAGAATGCCATTTTCTTTTTTTTCCCGCCTCTGAAAAATGGCTTAAAAAGGTGGTATACTTATTTTCGGCCAGTGATATTAATATATTTAGTAAACGGGTACTTATCAAACAGCCAAGGTATGTCTTGAGATAATAAATTTTTGATCTTTTAGGGTAACTTACTTTGGCCAACGGGAAGTCAAACAATTAAATAAAATCGAGCAACGCAACTACGGCGAAAATAAAAAACTGAACCTTATTCGAGGTCAATACAGATTAATATTGACACAGCATCCTTTGCAAACATATTGCCTATGCTTGTGAAGGGGTCAAGTCAAAAAGTTTTTTATTCGTGGTACATAGATGTCGTTGGTTTGACAGCCCTTAAAATGCTAACCTTAGACAAGGTCACCAAGGTGTACCAAGCCCGATCGCCCTAATTCAGGGTAGGCTCGAGCCCCTCGGTGGGGACGTATATGAGCTGTATGAATGAGACAAGGTTCTATTTTGTCTAAGATGCTAATACAGCAAAAAATAAAGAATTCAAGCCGCTTATACGATACAACTGCTCACTGCCATCTAGTGATAACAACCGGCACCAACGGCATGCCACTTACAATCAAACTCATCCAGGCAATGACCGTGTTTGTAGTCAGTTAACCTGCGTGATCGACACGACCGCTTTAAATGAAATGAAATGAAACTAACTCCCGGTCTGCAGCAGCGCAAATTGATTGAACCCGTGCACCAAGCCCATGGCCGGCACAATGACGTGGATCACAAAGGTCAGGACCTGGTGCTGCTCGTCATAGCGGTGGTGGACAATCAGCTCGGCTAGGAACGTCTGCATCAGGGTGAAAAGCATGCTCCAAATGCAAGCTATATAACCTGCAAGGAAATCGAAACGGTTTGCCTACCGATTTAAACTTTTAGGAACAAACTTACAGAAACTTACAGAGACTTACAGAAACTTACAGAAACCTACAGAAACTGTAATAAAGTCTATTTATTTCAAAATGGTCAAACATGTAAACAAAACATTAAGTGTTTTCTTATAAATAAACTAGTTTTAATTGGTATTTAAGTCTAAAGCATCTTAGCATTGACATGAGTAGTGCATGCTCGCTTAAAGAACCCCGTACCAAAAGTATGGAAAATGTGGTTTCAGTTAAATATTCTGAGATTTTGATATAATATAGATTTTAACGTCCTGAACAAAAGTCTCTATGGGGGCTACCACTGTTGCCCAGTCCCTTTCAGTTACGGTTAAAATCATTTTCCGCAGTTTCCTAGGCTCGACATGGCGTATTGGTAATACGATATAGATAATTACGATGTATTTGAGTTTGATGAACTAAATGAATGAACAGCGCTTGGGGGAGGCCTTTGTCCAGCAGTGGACGATTTGTGGCTGATATGATGATGATGATGAACTAAATGAGCACGGCCTGATACGTATGAGAATACGCTCGCATTTTAGAAATGCAGTTAAACATCAATTATGGATAGCGTTCCAAAACGAAATTCCGGAAGAAGAGCCTATCTTGGCCTATTATTGTAAATGCAAAACCGGGGCCAGAACTATTGGTTGTTGTGCTCATGTTGACAGTGTTGTATGGTACCTTGGTTATGCACGACATCAAGTAATCGTGAAATACCCAATTACTGCATTATTAAACCACATACTTGACTGTGCGAAAAGAAATGAACCCTCATTAAACCGAGTTTAAAAGTGTACGAAGTAAGTGTGTAGTGAGTAAATGTGTATCTATGAAAATATGTAAATATATGCAGATAAGATTTAACGAGTAACACTATTTTTCTTTCAATTACCCGTTATTAATAGTTTGTTTTGTCTGGTACAGTCTACTGTAAAAATATGGGTGCATTAAAATGCACAAAAATGTGTTCCAATGATCTGTGTGTCGTTGTAATAAGAACTTCGTCAAATATACATAATGAAACGATTTATTTTGCACTTGAAACAGACGCTGGGGGTGTCATATTACTGGTATTACTGTCATTGTGACAAGGTGCGAATTGGTACTAGAGTCAATTTCGTTGAGGGTACAAAATCAGTCGTAACTCTGAAAGGGACTCGGCAACAGTGGTAGCCCCCATAGAGACTTTTGTTCAGAACGTTAAAATCTTGTTACATCAAAATCTCAGAATATTTAACTGAAACCACATTTTCTATACTTTTGGTACGGGGTCCTTTTCGTGCGGATGGTGGCGCATCGGGAGCCGGGTCGTTCCTTTCCCTCAAATATGGTTGATGGGAGCGATGACCGACTCACGCGTTATACTCGTGACCGGGTGCTGTCCATGTGAACTGGCCTACTCTTGTTAAAGGCATTCAATGATTTTTATGTATAACTTTTCGTGTCATATTATTTTCATGTTCTAATGACATAATCTAGTTTACATTAATGTTTGAATTTTGACGTTATTACCTAATTATTGTTTATTTCTTGATTCTTCATAAATGACATTGTTATTATTATTTTATGACTATCAGAGAGACTGTAATTTGCACCTATTTTGAATAAATATATTGAAAGTGTACTAAAACACAGTGATTAAGTGAATACAAGGCTCGTAGAAATAATGCTTGATGTCCAAATGTAAGTGATTAAGGCTTTGAGTTGCCTCAATCCGAGCAGGTTAATACGTGTTAAAATAATATCGAACGTAAGTCTATATATTTTAAGTTAAAATAAATGCGGGCTTCAACGCGGCTGTTAAGCTGAAACCGAACGCCCAATTATCGATTTTTTACATGTTTTCATAACTTTTATATATTTGCCGCTGGTCCCTCGATTCGGCCAGCCCATGCCCCCCCAAAATAAGGAAGTAAAAATAATGACCTTAAAAAGTGGGAAAACTAAAACACCAACCCGAAGAATGGTACATGGACATGATGAAAGACATATTCATCATGACGCCGAAGTAGCAGAGCAACATGACGAGCACGTAGAGGAGGTGGATCCATCTGAAGATGAGGATGATAGTGAGGCTGCCCATGAGGCAGACGGGCATCGCGGTGATAAAAGCGTACATCATCCAGCCAGCGTAAATAGCTGCGTAAGACACACCGCGGATGCGGAGTGCACGCTGGAATATAAAGTTGTATATTATAAACGATTTTAATTGTAGGAGAAGAAACAGAAGTTATATTTGCATTGTATGACAATAAATAAAAAAACAAATTAGGCTTACAGATCAACATAAAACTTGGCCTAATTCAAGAGCTCCTATCCGGGAGGTCGTGGTTCGAGTCCTGCCACGTTCCAATGTGTTTTCGAATTTCGATCTCATATGTACGTTTATCTGGCGCTCTTACGGTAAAGGAAAACATCGTGAGGAAACCTGCACACATCTGCGAAGAAACTCGAAGGTTGTGTCTGAAGTTGACCAACCCGCGCTGGGCCTGCGTGGTCGACTAAGGCCCGATCGCCCTAGTTCAGAGTAGGCTCGAACACCTCGGTGGGGACGTATATATGAGCTGATGTGATGATGATAATGAATTCAAGAGCAAACACATTTTTCGGATTGAAGGGAGGATATATGGTCCAATATCTAATTTGAAGGTAAACCCGTGTTTATAACGTGTCAAGGGCTCAAGGTCTAATAAAAAAAGATACTCATTACAGAGTAAGACTCAGAGAACAGTATTACGTGCGTGTCCTTATTGTTTTTGTCGCAAAGGCCTGCGATACTTGGAGATCCAAGGACACTCCCAAGATTTTCTTAAAAGAGCTGACGTGTGATGATAAAAGGTGCAACAGTAGCTGGGTTACGGAAATCAGCCCACCCTTTTTATAACTCATTCAAAACCTGCGGCCAGCGTGTAACATAGCAGAGCCAGGGAGATCACGACGCGCACTTTATCTTCCTCTATCAACATAGATCCTGGCGATCACTAGTTTTAGCCAGCTCTTTAAGAGGTATACACACGATCATGTTATGGGTGTTCCTGTCACCCAGCTGGACCTTCGACACTGAACTGACCGGTGTCAAAAGCTCAATTAATAGGAGAACAAGCGATGGGAAACCAGTATCAAGATCAGGAGCGAGAGCTGTATCTAAGTCTTTTGTGAACCATCTCCTACTTCCACTGCCCATTTACATCTATAATAATATTATAGAGGTAAGTTTGTATGGAGGAGGTAATCTTCGAAACTACTCATGCGATTTAAAAAATCTCTCGCCAATAGTTAGAATGGAATATCAGGATGGAGATATATGCTAAAAACCCTGCTCACTCTCGCTCACCTGTCCGGGAGGTCGTGGTTCGAATCCTGCCACGAACCAATGTAATTGTACTTTTATCCGACGCTCTTACGGTGAAGGAATACATCGTAAGGAAACCTGCAAACGCCTGCGAAGAAACTCGAAGGTGGTGTGTGAAGTCGACCAACCAGCACTGGGCCCGCGTGGTCGACTAAGGCCCGATCGCCCTAATTCAGGCTCTAGCCCCTTGGTGGGGACATATATGAGCTGATATGATGAAGAAATGTTTTATATATTTGATTTATTCAATCCCACGCAAACATAACAAGTTAAAAGTTAAACCTGGGAACTAAACGGGAAAATGCTCTAATTCATCATATCAGCTCATATACGTCTCCACCGAGGGGCTCAAGCCTACCCTGAATTAGAGCGATCAGGCCTTAGTCGACCACGCGGGCCCAGTGCGGGTTGGTCGACTTCACACACAACCTTCGAGTTTCTTCGCAGGCGTTTGCAGGTTTCCTTACGATTTTTTCCTTCACCGTTAAAGCAATCGGTGCGTA